>CAUYSK010073626.1:0-17801 GCA_963575035.1 Avahi laniger | reverse complement strand
CTTATTACTGCATCCTCCTCAGGAGACTAATGCTCTGTCCTTACATGACAGAAGGGGTGGGAGGGACCAACTCACCCCTTCAAACTCTTTTTTTTTTTTTTTTTTGAGACAGAGTCTCACTCTGTTGCCCGGGCTAGAGTGCCCTGGGGTCGGCCTAGCTCGCAGCAACCTCAAACTCCTGGGCTCAAGTGATCCTCCTGCCTCAGCCTCCCGAGTAGCTGTCACTACAGGCATGCACCACCACGCCTGGCTAATTTTTTTTGTATATACATATATATATATGTGTATGTATGTATATATATATGTATATATTTTAGTTGTCCAGCTAATTTATTTCTATTTTTAGTAGAGTTGGGGTCTTGCTCTTGCTCAGACCGGTCTCAAACTCCTGAGCTCAAATGATCCACCTACCTTGGCCTCCCAGAGTGTTAGGATTACAGGCATGACCAACCACCACTGGCCCCCACCTGAGTCTTGACCCCAGCTGAGCCCTGAATCTGGGCTCTGCCATGACCCCACCTGGGCTCTGACCCAGCTGAGTCCTGGCCCAGACACCCACATGGCCCTCACCTGGACATTGGGTGAGGAGAGCAGGATGTGGTGAGGACAGATCTGCAGAGTGTCCCAAGCAGGGGCAGGCGTGGCCCCCATGCCTATGGCCTTGCTGGCTCCTGTCCTGGGCTGCACACAGCTGCACCAACCTCTTGGGCTGGGCCCACGGTGACTGCTTCCCACAGATGCCCAACACCTGGCCCCTGGCCTCTGGAGTCTGGTGTCGCAGATGAGGACAGGCAAGTTGACCTGTCTAGGAAAAGAAGAACAGAACATCTAGGGTGGGGAGGGACCGAGGGGGTCTGAGAAAGAGCCACCGCTTCCTGGTCCTTGGCTTTTGCGTTCGTAAGGGGGCTCTGGGCTTCCTCTCTCAGGCTCAGAGTGAAACGAGGGTGCCCAGATCTGCGGGGCCCTCTGGCACTCTTCACCAGGTATTCTGGGTGCCCTCTGACCCTCATTCTCTTCTGTACCACGTGGTCGTCAGTAGTGCGAATGTCATAGAGCTGGCATGCAGCAGCTGTCAACAAATAGTAATTAGAATTAATCATGATTCTTCCTCTGAGGTTTCCCAAGATCTCCTTTCCGACGTATGCCCCACATCCCGAGAGGTACTGGGTAGGAAAAGGGAAGTACCGGGTTTACTAGCCCCTCCAACTGGTCCTGCTTGGGCCCCAGCCTCCAGGAAATCCTGCTTCTCTGGCTTTAGGTCACCCTGGAGTGGTGGACAGCTAGGCTTTTGCTTGCCTATTTTCTGGCCATAGCACTCAATTTTCTTTTGGGGGCTCCCTACTCAGTCTGAAAGGTTTGAACTGGACTGACCCCAAGTCCTGGCTGCACAGATGGGTCATCTAATTGGAGCTTTCCTGGCCCTGCTTACCCTGGGCTGCAGTGGTTGATTAAGGAACATGCATGAAACTCCCAACCATCCAAGGAGATACAGACCTGGGACATTTTCTGGGATCGCAGTGCTGGGGCGGCTGAGCGGGGAGGACCTGGGACTGGAGTTACGGCACCGTCTTTTCACCACAAGGCCTTAAACAAAGTCAGCACTCAGGAGAGCTGAGCCAACCAAGGAGAGAGAAAATGTTGATAATTTGGTTTGTGCTCCTGGATCCAGGCACACCTGAGCTCCACTGCAGGTTCCAATGATGCAAGTCTATAAATTCCTTATTTTTTTAATTAAGCCAGTTTGAGCTGGGTCTGCCATCACATGCCACAGAAGAGCCCTAAACTCAAATCTAGTTTCCACTATGACCATGAAAATATTCCTCAAATGCTAAACCAAATTTCATTTTCTTTCTCTACAAAATGGATTAGATGAGATAGTGTGTGAAAAGCATAGTGTGAAGCCCAAGTGGTCATAAAGACTTACAGGACAGCATCTTACTGCTATTGTGCCCTGTTGGGAAGAAAGATACGGTCTTAGGAGGCAGAGGGGATGCATGTGACAGAGTCAGAAGACAAAGGCTATGGCCAGGTGCAGCAGCTCACGTCTATAATCCCAGCACTCTGGGAGGCCGAGGCGGGAGGATCGCTTGATGTCAGGAGTTGGAGGCTGCAGTGAGCTATGATGATATACTACTGCACTCCAGCCTGGTGACAGAGTGAGACTCTGTCTCAAAAAAAAAAAAAAAAAGAAAGACAAAGGCTGTGGGGCCCAGGTACTCTGAATGCACAGAACTGGCTTCAAGGCCAGCTCTGCCCCTTTTTGCCTTGCAATCTAGGGCCGTTACTTGCCATGGAAGAGAGAATAACGCCCCAAGGATGACTACGCCCCAATCCCCAGAAGCTGTGATTGTTACCGAGTGGCATAAAGGGCTTTGCCAATGGGATTAAGGACCTCGGGATAGGAGATCATCCTGGATGATGGGGGTGGGGGGCCCAGTGTCGGCACAGGGTCCTTGCACCAGGAGGCAGGAGGGTCGGAGGCAGAGAGACTGGCTGCGCTGCTGGCTCTGAAGGGGGAGGAAGGGCCCCGAGCTGGCCGGCGGCCGCTAGACACTGGGAAGGGGAAGGGCGGGAGACGGATTCTCCCCTGGAGTCCCCAGGAGGGATGGGCCCTGCCACGCCCTGATTTCAGGACTTCTGCCCTCCAGACTGTGTTGTTTGAAGTCATTAAGTTTGTGGCATTAGTTACAGCACTGATAGGGATTGAACACACTTACCTCAATGAGTTTCATATACCTCTGGAAAATTCCTCCCTCCCACCCTCCCTTCCTGGCCTTCCACGTGGAAATCTAGGTCTGGGCGTGCAGCAGTGAATAAACAAGCAAGTCTCTGCCCTCAGAACACAGGCCAGAAACAGGTAATTTCTGTGAAGGAAAATGAAGTATTCCAGGGGTTAGCAGTGGGGAGGGTGCAGGAGGGTATTTTGGGTACGGGTCAGGATGGCATCTCTCAGGAGGCGACATCTGAGCAGAGAACTGATGGAGGGCAGAAGTGGTCCATGTGGGTCTGCGGGAAGTGTCACGGGGAGAGGGAACAGCATGTGCAAAGGCCACGCGGTGGGGACGAGCTGGACTGGCTAGAGGCTGGCGTGGCTGGGCGTCACGGGGACAGAAGCACAAACAGGCTGGGGAGTCTCTCAGCCTCATTTTCCTGAGTGCCAACTGGTTCCCAGGTCTCATGGGGACAAGAGGGCCTAGGTCTTCCCAGCTCAGCCCCAGCACTGTGTTCCCAGAAAGCGCCCCAGGGCGGCTGGGGTCCCTACCACTGAGGCCGGGGGCCCGGAATGTCCGACTGGCCGGGGGTTGGTGGTGGTCCCAGGAGGGCTAGGGTGCCGGCTGGACCCTCCAGGGCCTGGGCAGCGGAGGGGCGGGTGGGAAGAAGTTACAATGCGCGATGTGTGTGGTGGACTCGGGCAGGGGTTTCCACGGAGACCGGAAACTCCAGAGGAGCCCCTGGGGCGGGGAGGGCCTGGGATCCCCCATGGAGACAGCCAGGAGGTGAGGGGCTCTCCAGGAGATCAGCGCTCAGTGCCAGAGACTGAATCTGAGAGTCCTTGGCCACAGGCTGGTGAGTGTCGAGTGAGGGAAGGAGGCCCCCCTCCCTCCCGGACAGAGCCCGGAGAGAAGCTGGGAAGAGAGAGGAACCTTCCTAGGGGCCCTGGGAACGCGGTGTTGCCAGAGCGGGTCGCAGGGCTCGACGCTGCGGGCAGGCCGGGCCAGGCCAGGGAGGTCAGGTCAGCTTCCTGCAGCTGTGCTGGCAAGGGCCAAGCAGGATCACCACAAAGGGGGACTTCCAGCCCCAAGGCCAGGTGCCACAGGTGGTGCAGGGAAGCTGCGCAGGGCGTGGCCGGCTTGTGCATCCCCTCGCCAGCCACTCTTGAATGCTGTCTGCCTCAGGAAGTGGATGGAACCTCCTGGGCCCTGCGTCCCCGTCCTGGTGTCTAGGACAGTTCAGCACCGAGAGCTGACTGTAGTCGGCCTGGCTGTGGCTCCAGGAGGGCGGGGACCTCGGCCACGTTGTTCCCAGCTCTTCCCTGTGTGCAGGCCCTCCGCATATCGCAGTACTAACAGGTGACAGGGAGTGAGCGCTCTTTGCTCAAACTCACCTAGTGCTGTGTGACAAAGCACTCCGAACCTCAGCAGGTTACGACAACATTTATTTAGCTCACTCATCTGCAAAGCGGGAGCTGCCGGTTGGCACACGCGCCCATTCAGGGGCTTTCTTGGCACACGTGTCCTGAGGCAAAGCCAGGAGAAGCCGCTGGCAGCCGAGAGGATGGGACGCAGGTTCTACCTTTGGACCGTGGAAGAGCAGGAATGGAAATATCGTTGTGGCTATTTGTGGCAAACGGGATCCGCCAGGATCCAGTCGTGCATTGTTCGTTGACTGCCTGCCCTTCGCCTCCCTTTTTCTCAGTGCTGGGAACAGGGATGTGGGGGGGGGTCCCTGCCATTGTGCAGCTTGTGGAAACTGTAAAGGTTGTGTTCCCTGGGGTCTCCCTCAGTCAGAATAGGGGCCGTCACAAGCCCATGTAACAGAGGGGTAGACTGAGGCTGACAGTGTGACGTCATCTGCCAGGAACCATTCCAAGCTGGGAATCCGATTCCGGACTGGCCCTTCTGCTCCCTACAGACTTCTCCATCCAAGTGGTCCCGCTGGGTGGGGGTGCACCCGGGGTGCCTGGCAGAGGCTCAGGGGGCTCCCGCGGGTCACAGGGTTCCCAATGGGCCCATGGGCGGGCAGCGTGAGTGTGCATTCTGGAGCCCGGGCCCAAATCCCTGCCCGGCCACTGCTGGGTGTGAGCCTCCACCTTCTGCCAAGTGTGGGCAGCAGTTTACCTTCCCCACAGGATAGTGGTGAGAGTCGTGCAAGATGCTGTGGTTGCCCGAAGGCGTCTGAGCTGTTACTGTCACCAATGTTGCTGTCATCTACCAAGCTGACCTCTTTGTTTGACAGCTGGGGAAACTGAGGCCCAGGAAGGACCCTTGGGAAGGGCAGGGCTGGAGGGACGGGGTCCTGTATTGCAGAGGAGCCGGTGGGGTGGTGCCGCTCAGCCCTCGCCCCCCAGCAGGGCCTCCCTGGGTCCCCCGCGCCTCCTCCAGCTGCCGTGGAGGGGCTGGGAGGTGGGAGCGCACGCACACAAGCTGGGGTTGGCCTCGCCACGGATTTTATTACTGCTGGGCAGGGGCCCTATGAGCGTGCGTGGAGGGGCCGGGAGGCAGGCAGTTGCGTGTGTGGGGAGGGAGCATCTGCTTCCTGGGAGCCCGGCCTCCTCCCCGGGGCCGGGGCATCGGCCCATGTCCTGATCCGGGTGAGGGGGAGGCGCCGCACCCACTGCCCGCAGGGATACCCCAGCCCTGGTCCCAAATCCATGTTCTGTCCAGGTGAGGCCGAGCTGGGCCCAGGCAGGGCTCAGCCTACCGGCTTGACCTTGGCAATGAAGAGGGCAGCCGCCTTCTCCAGGAACTCCTCTCGGGTCATGGGGGAGCTGGGCCGCCGCCCCGACATGGCACGGTCCATGGCCAGTGCCAGGCTGTCCGGCCCCAGGCGTGAGCCAGCCTCCAGGTAGCAGGCGGGTGCAGCGGTGTTGTCGCTGGCCTGCAGGGCGCCCTCCAGGGTGTCCAGCACAGCCTGGCCCACGCGGCGATCGGCCACAGCCACGGCCGGGCCCTCCAGCAGCTGGAAGAGGGCGCCGGCACGAGCCACGAACTCCAGCAGCACGAAGCAGGTGAGCATGCCGGCGCGGAACACGTCCAGTGGCACGGCCTCGTGGTCTCGGCACTGGATCTTGCGCAGCAGGGGCGCCACGACCTCTTCAGGGGCCTCGCCGTCCCTGCAGATGCGCTTGAGCAGCTCGCCGTAGGTGCGCCCGTCCAGCCCCGGCTTCTTCTTGCGCCCGCTGGCACTCAGGCACTCATAGGCCACGCCAACGTTGTTGTTGAAGGTCGTCCTGTGGGGGAGGGGGTGTTAGGCAGCTGCGGGGCCAGCACCGCTCCCCCTCCCTGCCCGTCCCTCTGTTCCAGCCTGCCGGCCCTTGCCCTGCGCGCGGCCTTCCCCAGACCCCTTCCCTCCTTTTCTTTTTTCTTGAAACAAGGTCTCGCTCTGTTGCCCAGGCTGGAGGGCAGTGGTAACATAGCTCATTGCAGCCTCCATCTCCTGGCCTCAAGCGATCCTCCTGCCTCAGCCTCCTAAAGTGCTGGGATCACAGGTGTGAGCCACCACACCCGGCCTTCTGCCTTTTTCTTCCTAGCAGTTCTCACCATCTGACTTACTGAACCTTAGTGTTGTTAGCCCCACAAGGGCAGCGCACTAATCTGTCAGTCACTGTCACTGTCACAGACCTCCTGCCTAGAACCCTGCCTGGCACACAGCAGGTGCCCAATCAACATCTGCTGAATCTGCCACCAGGCGTCTGCTGCGCCTGCGGAGTGGCTGCTCAGCATTTATCGCAGGTCAGTTTCTCTCTCCCCACATCCCACAGGCAGGAGTCCGGGGGTCAGACCCGGCCGCTGCCTGCTTTTGTAAATAAAGTTTTATTGGAACAGCCACGCCAGCCCACTGATGTGTCGCCTGTGGCTGCTTTACGCTACCACGTCACGAGGGAGATTGGCCGCCAAGCTGAAAATGTTTACTCTCTGCCCTTCTTTGAAAAGCCAGTCAGCCCCGCTGCCAGCTCCAAGGCGGGCCCCTGAGCCTCCCTGAGGCGCTGCTGCGTGCGATGCCTGTGCTGTGGGCGTCCGTGGAGGGCACAGGGGTGGCAGGGAGCACAATGGTTAGCGTGGGCTACTTCATTCCCCTCGTCGCATTAACTGCACAGTGCCCTGCTGTCATTTCCACAATGACATACAGGGAAACTGAGGTTCAGGGCAGGCTGTGGTCTGGCCATGGGTCTCAGACAGGAAGTGGCCAACCCCGGGGCGGGCACTCATCCTTTCTAGGCGCCCAGCTCCACAGTGAGGAGGGTAGGTTCACACTGAGGTGCCACCTTCCATGGGCCGCCCAGGTGTGTGCTGGGTGGACACTGCCACTCGGGTCACCACTGCTGCAGCCCAGGGCAGGGGCCTGGATGTCTCCCTCCCAACCAGGACTCGGTTCCAGGACCGCTGGCTACAGGCCCCAGGCATGACCCTCATGCCGCGCTGCGCGCTCGAGGACGCTGGCGCTCGCTCCCACTGTTGCCGCGGCCGTGGCAGCCCACCGACGGCTCTCCACAACCCTCACGGGAGCTGGGACTGTTAAGCCATCCGCCAGGAAAAGGACATTTCCGGATGTCTGCCTTGAGTCACTGATTTATTGCTGCGATCACATCCCCAAACCTAGCGCCCTGAAAACCACGACAGACCGTGTACTGTCACACGGCTTCTGGGTCCCTCTCATATGGCTGCGGTCAGGATGTCAGCTGTGGCTACTGTCCCCCGAAGTCTGACTTCTGGGGTGGCTCACTCACACACAGGCTGAGCTGGGGCCGCTCTTAGCAGGAGCTTTAGTCCCACACCTGTGGCCGTCCCCCTGAGCCATGTGAGCTTCCTTAGGACACGTGGCTGGCTGCCCTGAGCAACGCCCACGATGTCCTGCTGTGGCAGGTGGCTCTCTTCAATGTGGCAGGGACTGAACCCCAGGAGGCAAAGCTCCCAGGGGTATCCTGAAGGCTGGTACCGACGGCAATGCCCAGTAAATCTTCCCACAAATTTCTCTACCCCTTAGAAGTTGGGCTGAGCCACGGGACTTGCTTTGGCCACAGAAATATGAGTGCAAGCGAGGTGTGGTCCACATCCAGTGGGAATTTCTAGAGCCGTCGAGTTATTCCTCGTTGCCACGGCTGTGGAAGCCCAAGTCAGGACTGCAGGAGCGGAGCCCCCACCGACCCTGAGGTGTGAGCAAGAAGCGAAGCTCGGCTGTGATACCGCCGCTGGGGCTTGGGCTGTCACTGTGGTGTGACGTGGCCCCTCCTCACTGATTGATGTGTGGCCAAGATTCGCCCAACTCTGCGCCCTGGGCCTCCCTGCCAGGACCTGGCACTGACTCACTCGCTCTGCAGGCAGCACCTGGGTGTGCAGGGCTCCACACCCGGCCCAGAGCTGCCTCCCAGCGTCCCTCTGTCCCTCTCCTGCCTTCTGGTTGGGCTCCAGGCAAGTTGTTGGCTCTCCGAGCCCGGCTTTCACACCCAGAGGTGAGGGTCCTGATCCCTGTAGCTTGGGATTCTCGTGAGGACAGAAGATCGGAGTTTGTGCCAAGTGTTCCCGACGGCGCCTGCGTGCACCGCACGCCGTAACCGGGGCTGCGGTCAGCCAGCTGGCTGTCCAAGTGCTGTCTGTCATTTGCTCCTGGCCTTGTGGGCTGATCACAGCCCATGAGGTCACACCCGTGAGCAGGGAATGTGGGAGAGGCGACTTTTAAGCTGCTCATCTCTGCGCCTGGGGCTCCCTGTCAAGTGCTCAAGTGAAGGCAGTGAGCTCTGGGCTCAGGCAACCCTGGGCCTATGACCCTGGGCTCTGGGCCCTGGGTCCCCTGTCTGCACTCAGGAGGGCTCCGCCTGGGTCAGCTCCTACACAGAGCAGTCTGTGAAGCATGTGAGCATTTGTTAAGGAAAGAAAAATTATGTTTATGGAAAGTCTCCAGAAAGAGACATGGGAGATGTGCTTTTAACCTTTAACCTGACTAGTAGTTCTCAAGAGGAGACGATATTGCCCCCAGGGCACCCTGGGCAATGTCTGGGGACACCCAGCCCAGCGGTGACAACCACAGGTTGTCAGGGCGAGCCCTGATCCAGTGGCTGGTGTCCTTGTAAGAGAGGACAGAGGGACACAGAGCAGGACATGTGATGACGGAGGCACATCGGAGCAATGCAGCCACAAGCCAGATTGCCAGCAGCCCCCTGAAGCTGGAAGAGGTAGGAAGGATCCTCCCCTGGAGCCTCCAGACGGAACATGGCTCTCCTGACTTCTAGCCTCCAGAACTGTGAGAATAAGTTTCTGTTGTTTTAAGCCACTCAGTTTGTCATAATTTTTTACAGCAGCCCTGGGAAATTAATATAAACATCCTCATCTGCCGTGTCTATGGGGTGAGTGGCTTGTGCAGTGCTGGACCTGAACAACCATACATGGCGGCCCTGCCACTGACCCCTTTTCGTCTTTGGGAGAGTCTCTTCTGGCTGTCCCAGGACGCTGCTTTCTCCCGGTTCCTCCCTTCATCACTGGTCTTGCCTTCACGTCCTTTTTTGTGGCCCTCGAAGGCTGAGGCCCCTCAGAGTGTGGTCCTGAGCCTGTCTCTTCCTTCCTAAAGCCTTCGTGATGCCTCCCAGTTTACAATTTCCTGTCCCAGTCCCCTGTCTCAGTGGCTGACCCTTCCGTCCACCCTCCTCCTGTGGGGTTCTTCCGGGCCCCCTGACGTAAGGATCCCCAAGCCACTCTGGTGACTTCCCCAAACCAGTGGCCTCCCGTCTCCGCAATAGGCTGCACTGACCCTCTGGGCCTGTCCTTGCACACTCCCCTCCCAGCCCAGGCCCAGCTCACCCAGGGCCTTCAGAACCGCCAGGCCTCCACCTCCTGCCAGCCAGCCTGTTCCCTGCCCAGGTCCCCATCTCGGAGTGGACCCTCATCTGGCCGCCCCCTGCGGTGGAGATGCTGGTGTTCTGCTCTGGTGTCCTGCCCTCCCGCCCTTTCTCCCTCTGTCCACCTCTGTACCCCAGCTTCTCTGGGACTCTCTGGGGAGGGCTGCCCTGGTGTTTACAGCCCCTGGATGGCCTCAGCTCCCCACCTTTGCTTGGCGTCCTTTCCTGTCCTGCTCCTCCCACACCCTTGCGGGTTCTCCTGGGTGTACCCCCTTGTAAAAATCACCCCCACACAAATGCCTGCCTCAGGTTCTGTTTCTGGGGAGCGCCCCCGCCAGCACCACCAGCCCACACCCAGGCACCACCTCGGGTTGGGCTGCAGGCCAGGCAGCTTCTGCCAAACCCACCTTGCGGCCGACTGTCATCCCCACCTGCTCCTCGGCCACCTTCCACGCTCAGAGCTGTGCCCGCCCGGGACACAGGCAGCCGGCACCGTCCCCGCCCACCCCCACAGCCTCGTGAACATCCTCGTCCCGGCGCAACGCGCGCAGCGGCTCGCAGGGCTCGCTCCTTCCGCGCTCCACGATTTTCAAAATCATGGGCTGTCGGGGGGAACCCAGCACCGGCCAAAGGCATCACAAAAGGCCGAGCCGGCGGGAACGGACTCCGCTCAACGCAACGGGACCTGGAACCCACCCCGCCCCACCAGGGCGCCGCGGACTACAACTCCCAATAGGCCCCGCGCCGGCGCCGTTGGTGGGCAGCCGCGCGGGGCACGCCGGGAGTTGAAGTCCGCCCCCACCCCCCGCAACCGGCGGCCCGACGCGCACCTCTGGGAGTGGTGGGCCAGGCGCAGGTGCCAGAGCGCGCGGCCCAGGCGCTGCTGCTGCAGCAGGAGCTGGCCCGGGGGCTCCCCAGCACCGCCGTTCGCGGGCGAACGCTGGCCAATGTTCTCGAAGTAGTGCGCCAAGAAGGCGATCGGCTCGTCGGGCCGCGCCTCCAGCACCTTCAGCAGGGCTGCGCGCAGCATCTCCGTCACGCCGACCTGCCGCAAGAAGTCCTCCTCGCTCTCGGCCACCGCCGCCGCCCGGGACACCGACGGCCGGCCGCTGTCGGCGAAATTGGCCGCCGGGGCCACCGCGGGCCGCCGCTTCTCCACTGCCGCCATCTTCGCTGAGGGCAGCGGGACCGGAAGTACCGCCATATCCCACCAAACGCTGGCGCCCTGGGGCGGTCCTTTTTGTTAAGGGCATGGGCAGCCCCGATTCCCTCTGGGAGATTCTAGGAAATGACAGGCGCACGTTACCCTTTTCGCCTAGCCCCTTAGTGGCTTTCTGCCTTCTCTTCCTTCTTTATATTTACTGGTTGGTCCTCCTGGCTTCGGCCCGGAATGTGAATTTTGCCAGACTTTAAAATGGCTACCTAGGAAGGCCTCGGTTTCTGGCCTGAAGCCGGGTTGCTTGCCATATTGGTAGTGGGCGATGCCTTCGTTCGCATGGTCTCCTAGCAACCACTCTCCCTGGTTACCGGAGAAGACCGACTGAGCGTGCGCGAGCATGGACGGAGCACCGCCTACGCCCCCAGGTGTTCATCTGCGCTCCAGCTGCGCTGGGTGTCGGGCTGGGCCCTCGCCGACTCCACCCAGCTCGGCAGGCGGTACGTGCTCGCGGGCCGCCGTCCCGTGCTGTTACCCGTCCCGACCTCCAAGGGGCTCTTTCTAACGCCGCTTTCTCTGCAGCTTTAAAGTCTCCCGTAGCTCCCCAGTACCTCTGGCCGCCGTCCCTCCTGTCCGGGCTGACACTGACCTTGCCAGCCGCCCTCTAGCCCCGGCCACCCTGGAAGACCTGCAGTCCCTCGATGAGCCGCCTCTGCCGCTTTGCTCAGGCTACCCCCGCCAAATACTCCTCCCACTTCCTTGCTGGACTCCTGGTTATCCGTTAAGCTCCTGACCCAGGGAAATGCACAAGGCTGTGGCGCCTTCCCACCCCAGGCAGAGCTCGCTCCGCCGGCCAGGTGGGGCTGGGATTGGGGCTGGGCATGTACGTCCCTGTCCGTCCAGGGAGTCACCTTGTGCAGGTGAGAGCTGTGCAGAGGGTTCCTGCATCTCTGGAGCACCACAGGAGTCACCAAAGGACAGACCAAACACCCTTTATTTTCCATCCCTGGACAGTTGCGAGAGTGGGCTCCCCAGGGGCCCCACGGGGGGACACAGCTGGAGCGTCTGGGCCTGCCGGCCACCCATGGTCAGCCCCCAAACATTCTCTGGTCTCAACTGGGTGGAGGGAAAGGCCAGCTGCTCAGGAGGGGCTGCTCTGTCTGGTGGGTCCTCCTTCATCCAGCCCAGGCTGACTCTGGGAGGGGGAGCCTCGGAGAAGCTGGCGGGTGGCTGTGGTCCTCAGCCAGGGTCCGGGCAGCGGCAGCGTTTCCGCAGGCGGTAGGCGAGGAAGGACAGGAGCAGCAGGACCAGCACCACGCTGCCCGTCCATAAGTTCGTGGGCAGCTGGGCAGGCCCCGGGCTGGGCGCTGGGAGGTGCAGGAGAAAGCAGCAGTCAGAGCCCAGCAGAGTCTACAAAGTGCTTCTGGATTTACCAAGTTCCCTGAAATTTCACTAAGGACTTTACAGCAGAGCGTCTGAAAGCCACACAGGACATTATGGTTTAGAAGTGGGCAATCCAGCAAGGTGACCACTTGTCACCACCAACCTTTGAACAGAAAGTGTTGTCAGCCTGCAAATCACACTGCACTTTGAAGACTTAGTTTGGAAAGAAAATTTATGTAAAATATCTCCTTCACACTTTTCTTTTTTTCTTTCTTTTTTCTTTTTTTAGTGAAGATGGAGTGTCGCTTTTGCTCAGGCTAGTCTCAAACTCCTGGCCTCAAGTCATCCTCCTGTCTTGGCCTCCCAGAGTGTTAGGATTACAGGCGTGAGCCACCTCGTCCAGCCTCTTAACACTTTTCTATATCGATTGCATATTGAAATGATAATGCTTGGGATCTATTGGGCTTAATAAAATACACTATCATGCTCATTTTTACTTTTAAATTTGAAATGACGGATGTGGCTGCATTTTATTTCTGTTTCTATTCCATATGCTGTTCTGATCTATAAAGCTTAGAATTTACAAAGTGCTTTGAAATCTACACAGTTCCTGAAATTTACGGAGGACCCAGAGTCAGGGAAGCCCACCGGACACATGGGGAAACTGAGGCTGGCAATTTCTCATCTAAAGTTTTGATCTAAGGAGTCCCTCCCAGCTCTCCTCAGGCAACAGAACTCACAGCTTTTGGGGGCCACTCCTCCCTCTGTGGGCACAGCCTGGTGGATCTCAGAGCAGCAAGTTCCCATGGAGCCCTGCTTGTGGGGTGCCTCCAGGGAGGTCACATCGGGGGGCTCCGGGGAGGTCGCATAAGGGGGCTCTGGGGAGGTCGTGTCGGGTGGCTCCGGTGAGGTCACATCGGGGGCCTCCGGGGAGGTCAGGCTGTGCAGGACTGGAAACAGTGCAGTCATTTTTTCTCCCTGCTGCCCTGGGCCTGCCTCTCCTGTCTCGGTCTCCCCATCTGGAAAATGGGGTCGCACCAGAACCTCTCCAAGCCCCTTTCCTGAACCACTTGGGTGAATCAAAGTGCATTACGGTGGGTAGGAGGCCTGGACTCCCAGTTACTTGCAGCATCTTGAGCAGGTTTCTTAATATCCGTGTGCCTCAGTTTCCTCAATTGTGAAAGGGATGAGAGTGCCCCCCCACTTCCCTCCTTTAAACAGGGAGGTCAGGGGGGCTTCACTGAGAGATTGACCGTCAAGTAGACAGATGAGGGAAGGGAAGAGGAAGCCGTGAAGTGACCTGGGGGAAGAGCATTCCCGGCAGAGGGCACAGCAGGAGCGAGGGCCCTGAGGCAGGACCATGCATGGTGCTTAGGACGCCTGTGTGGTTGGACTGGAGTGAGGGAGTGAGAGAGGGAGGAGGTGAGGACAGGGAGGTGATGGGGCAGGTTGTGCAGGGCCTGGGCCCGGGGGGCCTCCGGGAGGACTTGGGGTTGCCCCGAGGGAGGTGGGAGCCGTGGAGGGCTGTGGACAGAGGAGGGCTGGCACAGGGTAGTGCTCAGTAAATATCTGTTGGATTAGCATGGCTCTGGCTGCCCCAGGGGAACAGACTAGAGGTCCAATCCGGTCTTCCGCATGCCCCACAGCTCAGGTCCCGATGTGCTTGTCAAGGCTCTTGAGTGGGAGGGCCTGTGGCCACCTCCCCCAGGGACTCACCTGGAATGGCCTGTCGGTGACTGAGCTCCATGCCAGGCAGCCTCATGGTGGCCTGGCAGTGCAGGGCAGGCGGGATGGGGGTCCCCAGTGGGGGCAGCAGCCAGCGCTCTGTCACATGGAACAGCGGGTCCTCGTCCTCCTGGGGCTCCTCCTCCTCCACCTCAGGGGGGCCCAGAGTCTGTACGCCCTCCAGTTCCCGGTCCCCCAGAAGCAGGGAGAAGGAGAGGGAGTCAGGGCCCACAGGCATGACCTTGTGGGCTGTGCAGGCCACCTGCCGGTCCACCCCAGGCACCAGGGCCGCCGGGGAGACGCTCAGCTGGTCCGGGAAGGCTGTGGATGGAGGTTGGCAGGAGGGGGCTGAGCTGCTGAACAGGAAGAGGGAACAGCTTGTGCAGACCCAGCAGCCACACCCCCTCCGCCAGACTGTGAGGAGCAGGGGAGGGGTCCAGGGCCAGCCCTGGAAGGTTGGGCAGGGCCTGGAGGGCAGTGAAGGCCAGGGGCCTGGTGGGGATTGAGCTGCGACCCAGGCTTGGAGCAGGGACAGGTTGGGCAATCCGGAAGGCTCCCAGGAAGAGGTGGCCTAAGGAAGAAGCCTTGAGTAGAGGTAAGCGGCGAGGAGGAACGCGCCTCACCGTACACCACGACCCGCACAGTCTTCTGGAAGGTGACGTTCCCGCAGGAGCCCACGCACACGCGGGGGCCCGCCGCCGACAGCGAGGCGTTGCGCACGGTGAGCACGCTGCCGCGCGCGTCCGACTGCACCTCGCCCAGGCTGGTGTCCAGGCCCCGCCACTGCACCGCCGCCGCCCCGGGGCCCGCGCAGGCCAGGCGGCAGGCGAACCGCAGCGACGCGCCCAAGGCCACGGCCACCACCGGCTCCGGGGGCTCCACCTGCAGGGGCTGGCCTGGGGCCGAAGCGGCCGTTACTCCTCGAGCCCGCACTGTCCAGCCGCGACTCGCGGACCCCCGCCCCCATCTTCCCTGAGCCCCGCCCCCACCGCAGACCCCCGGCCCCGCCTCTGCCTCGGCCCTCCCCACCCCCGGCCGCCTGGAAGCTGTTTCCCTGCGTGGCAGAGGGCGGCGCAGAGTCCCCGCGCTGCTCTTTCGCCGCTGGCTCCTTCGAGCCCCCTGCCCTGTCCGAGCCCCTTCCTCTTTGCCAAGCTCTCTCCGTGTCCTGGCCCCAGCCCCTGGCCCGCTCACCGCAGCCGGGCCGCAGGAGGCCCAGGAACAGGGCCAGCAGGACCGCCCCGCCCCGTCGCATGCTGTCCCTCGTCTGCGCGCGGGCCGCTGCTTAAATAGCGGCGCCCTGGGGGATTCCCGGAGGGCTTTCCCGGCCTGACCCCCGACCCCGGAGGCGGCAGAGAGGCAGGGGCTGGGGGCCAAAGATGGGGTGGGCGGGCCGGGCCGAGATCAGGACGGGCGGGTGCGCGGGTCTGGACCTGTTCCAGGCCTCGCTTGGAGCGACGGAAAGATCGGAAGACGAGGACGCAGGGGTGAGGGTTGGGGTCGGGAACTGGAAGCGGACCAGATGGAGGCCTTCACTTCCCCGGGCAGCCCCGTCCTACTCTGTAGCTGCGGGGTGGTGTCGTGTGGTGTGGAGTCTTGTCATCCTCCTGGAGCTGTGAGGCCCCTCAGGACCTGGGACAGGTCACTCCCATCTCTGCACCCATCTCTCCGGCCCCATCACACCAGCGGGGGCAGCCCCAGTGTGGGGGCAGCCTCGTTTCCAGCTCCGCACAGAGACCCAGGTCTGGGGACCCCAGAAGGGGTCTGGAGGGGACCCTGGTCCGGCCCAACTCACAGCTGCCACTAGTGAATCCTGGGAGCCTCACCCTGGAAACACTCCTGAATCCACCCACACTTTCTTACGGCCCCTCACACTGGTCCCTGTCCCCCGCCCCCCCTGCCCTTTCAGGACTTGTTCACCACCAGGCACCCAGAGTGGCCTTGGGAACACCCCTCTGAGCACCCCGACACCCCCAAGGCTGCCTGGGGGGCAAAAGAGAAAAGTCCAAGCTCTGGGAAGCAGGGAGCCCTGCACAATCAGTCCCCTTCCCAGGCCCCAGGGCCTTTGCACTGGCTGTTCCCTCTCCCTGCTCAGTCTCCACTCAGGGTCCTCTGCAGCCACCTCCCCCATCCTGTAGTTTCTCTAGGTAATGAGGTCACTGTAGTCCCTCCACTTGGGGAGGGCAACCTTATCTGCAGTGGCCCCCACCCTGACCCCAGACCGCCTACACAGCAGGCACCTAGGAAGATAAGAACGGAGTGGTTCTGGTTTGTCCTCTGCTCACCTCAGGGTGTGTCTGTTTTTGCCCCAGTTTCCCTGGCTGTGGAATAAGACATGCAGCCAGCAGACACGTTTTCTAGGCATTGCCAGCCTTTGTCTTCTCAGCCCCTTTTCTGTCGGAGGCAGATACAGACCCAGAGGAGGGGCTAGGACCAGAGGAGGGAACTGAAGCCCAGAGGGGCTCAGAGCAGAAGAGGGAAACCGAGGCCCGGTGAGGTGAGGGTCCAGGTGTGTGAACTTCTGGCCATGTCTCCCTTGGTCCTAGCGTCCCTCCTGCCTGTGCCCAGCAAGGCCTCTCAGGAAGGCACACTCAAAGGTGTGGCCCTCCCCAGGCCGGAGGTGCTGGGCCTTCCCGGGAAGCTGGGCTCTTAACCCGGGTGGGGGGCAGCGAGCCTGGTGAATGGGCCACTTCCCAGCCTCTGACCCTGCTTCCTCCCACCCCACAGCCTGCCCAGGCAGCTGAGGAGGGGTCACTGGGCGCCAGGCAGGCTGAGGGCCCTTGCCAGGGCTGTGTCCCCAGCTCTCCCGGGCCCCTGCCTCCACCCTCTGGTCACTCATGGTGTCATCTGAACACTCTGCCTGGGTGACCAGAGCCTGCACATTCAGAGACATGTGGGGTCTGGGGGTGCACAGCAGTGGGGGGTGTCAGGGCAGCTACCCGAGGGAGGGACAGGTCGGCTCAACACAGGAAGGAGATTCTGGGCAGGGGCGGGTGCAAAGGGCCAGAGGTGGGGAAGCAGGGACAGAGACAGAGAGAGACAGAGAGATAGAAAGACAGAAAGAGAGAGACAGAGACAGAGAGACAGAGAGATAGATCCAGAGACAGAGACAGAGAGATAAACAGAGACAGAGAGACAGGGGGACAGAGAGATAGAGACACAGAGATAGAGACAAAGAGAGACAGAGACAGAGGTACAGAGAGATACTGAGAGATAGAGACAGAAAGAGAGATGGAGAGAAACAGAGACAGAGAGAGACAGAGACAGAGAGACAGAGGGATAGAGAGAGATATAGATAGAGAGAGGGACAGAGGTGGGACAGAAGTCTGGAGTCTGGGAGGACCCTGGAAGGGCATCTGAGTCCTGGCACACAGCAAGGCTGAGCACCGGCAGGGACTGCGCTGCATCTTCTGCCGGCACTGGCGACATCGCTTTTGTTCTTGGGAGACCGAGCCCCGGCTTCCTACAGCACCCCCTCCCCAGGGCATCAGTCCCTTCCCGGCACTGTCCCGCCCCAGAGGAAGTCCTGGGCAGGAAGCCTCCTTCCCTTGGAGGGTCCCAGCCCTCCCCCACCCCCCAGACCCCACATCCTGGTCTCCCCATCCACAGCAGAGGAATGTTCCAGATGATTACTTTGCTCTAAGAGGGAAAGGAGGAGGGGACGCTGCCCGGGTGTCCAGGAGCTGAGCACGCCCAGGGCCCCTGACACACCCCTTGCTCTGGTCAGTTTTGGGTCCTCGAGGCTTTCTTTTTTTTTGTCTCACTTTCTTGCCTGGGGCGAGTGCCGTGGCGTCAGCCTAGCTCACAGCAACCTCAAACTCCTGGGCTCAAGCGATCCTACTGCCTCATCCTCCCAAGTAGCTGGGACTACAGGCATGTGCCACCATGCCCGGCTAATTTTTTTTGCTATATGTATTTTTAGCTGTCCAATTAATTTCTTTCTATTTTTGGTAGAGATGAGGTCTCGCTCTTGCTCAGGCTGGTCTCGAA
>CAUYSK010073625.1:0-14820 GCA_963575035.1 Avahi laniger | reverse complement strand
GGACTACAGGCATGTGCCACCATGCCCGGCTAATTTTTTCTATATATTTTTAGTTGTCCAATTAATTTCTTTCTATTTTTAGTAGAGACGGGGTCTCGCTCTTGCTCAGGCTGGTTTCGAACTCCTAAGCTCAAACAATCCACCCCCCTCTGCCTCCCAGAGAGCTAGGATTACAGGCCTGAGCCACCCCGCCGGCCTCACATAGTTTCTTTGATTTGAACCTCTCCCCCACTTGAGGCAGGTTATTCATTGAAACCCTGCTGAGTTATTTTACCTTCCTATCAGCCTACACTGGACTCTGGGACCCTTTCCAGTCAATTCCTGAGGCAGGTATAGAGCAGTTGAGCAGTTGTCACACATTTTTTTTTCTTTTGCAAAGAAAAGAACAATTATTTGTTTAAAACAGAAAAAAATATAAAAAGAAATAGTCTTTCCTGTGAACAAATGCCCCCTCTGACATTAAGAAACAAATAAACAGAGTTACTATGCTGCCTTGAAAAAGATATTTCCCTGCAGAAATTACTGAATATGAAAGGCTCTTTACCCAGAGCGATGACTAGTTGGCACCCTGAAATAGTAAGGTCCTATTTTCGACCATATTTGATAATTTCGAGGAAGAGACCTAGATGGACAAGGGCCCTCCTGTTGGGGTACAGGGCAAGTGAACCATAGTCACGGTGTCAGTCACCAGTGAGAGGACCCACATACAAAAAAGTCTAAATGTCACCGGGTAGGGATAGCTGTCTTCAAATTCCTCAGCTTCCCTGTCCCTCCTCTGCCAACCCCCAAATGGGCCTGCAGCTTCCTTCATCCTTCTAACTTCCCTACTGCCTGGAGGGACAGGGTTCCTCTCCTGGACCAGCATCACTCCCTCCCCCTATAGTCTAGGCTTCAAGGCCTCGGGCCTCCTCAGCCCCACCAAATCATTCTTTGTGCTTTGTCTCCTGCCTCTTCACTCATTTCCTCTCTCTGGCGTTTGCTCTTCTCTATATCAAATACATACATTTCTTCCACTTTGGGAAAATGTCAATCTCAGGCCACACAGTTTTGATAGTATTAACAGGTGGTCCAGAGCAGGCTGTAACCTCACCGTACTCCAGCAGGCACTCATGCAGAGGGGCAGGAAAGTTTGTGTGAGTGTGTGTGTATGTATTGTTTTTAAAATTTCCCACATAATTGTACTTATCCTCACAGCACTTACATGCATTGTTACATCTTGCCAGTTTTACAGGTTGGAGGCATTGATGCTAGAAGAAGCTAAGTGACATGGCTTTGAATCAGAGCCTAAGGAAGGGCAGTGACACATTTTGAATACTTGCTGTGTTAAGCACAGTCCTGAGCACTTCATATATATTATATATATATATATATATATATACACACACAAAAAAAATTCATTTAATTCTCACCACAACCCTGAAAGGTAAGTGTTATCAGTCCTGTTTGTATAGATGGTGACACTGAGATTCATAGCGTTTAAGTAACTTGCCCAGAGCCACATAGCTAGGGAGAAATAGAGCTGGGATTAGAATTTGGCTCCAAAGCCTATGTTCTTAACTGTGACGACTTACTGCCTTTTGCTGGGGGGTTGGGCTGAAGGTGCTATCGTTCACTCCTGAACTCTTGGCCAGCTTACATATATTCTGTTAGAAATTTGAAATCCTCCCCAAAATGATCACATGCTGTGACAGTTACTTTTGTTAGTACTTTGTAATCATACAAAATGCTATATAAGCTAAATATTACAGCATCCATGTCAGCATCCTCTAGGTTACCCATTGGTCATGGCATACTAATTTAGCAGTAGTAGAGGGAGCCATGGAGGAAACTTTGTTAATAAATCCATTGCATACATTGAACTTTATGTTTTATTTTTTTAGAGATAGAGTCTCACCCTATTGCCCAGGCTGGAGTGCAGTGGCATGATCATAGCTCACTGCAGCCTTCAAGTCCTGGGCCCAAGTAATCCTCCCACCTCAGCCTCCTTAGTAGCTGGGATTACAGGCATGAGCCATCGTACCTGGCCTGGATTTGATATATTATATATATCTCAATCATTCTGAATTAAGCTATGACTTAACATTGAGATGAAATCTAAGATAGAGGTCAAGGGCAAAAAGGTAATTTCACAGCATATCAGTAAGGTGTTAGGCCAAGTCCTTTACGTGTCCTGGGTACTTAAAAAAGGTGCTTACACAGTAATGACAGACAATGTAAGGCAAATAGACAAAAAGACGGAATCCTGTGTAAGAGGATGAGGGATTCCTTCCTTTTTCCAAAGTGAAACCCTCCACTTGTGTTCTCAGAATCACCTGTTTTAACTCTTCCAGCTTTTGTCTCATCATTATTCCCACTATTCTTTCCCCCGTGCTCCCTTCCTCCTTCAGTATTGCCACCTCCACTCAGTTCCATACTGACTTTTTTTTTTTAAAGAGACAAGATCTTGCCCTGTCTCCCAGACTGGAGTACAGTGGCCCAATCACAGTTCACTGTAACCTCAAACTCCCGGGCTCAAGTGATCCTCCTGCCTCAGCCTCCTGAGTACCTGGGTGGTGGGGTGGTGCAAGCTAATTTTTGTTTTTTAGAGATAGGGTCTTTCTATGTTCCCTAGGCTGGTCTCAAACTCCTAACCTCAAGTGATTCTCCTACCTTGGCCTCCCACAATGTTGGAATTACAGACATGAGCCACTGAGCCCAGCTATACTGTCTGTAAACACATCATGATGGTTATTAATGCTTACCAAAGAGCTTTTGCCAGATACCGGACACTGATTTACAAACATCATCTCTATTCTTCTGCTAAGTACTTTTTATTAATTATTTTTCTTTAACTCTTAAAACCACTATATGAGGTAGGTAGTATTATTTAGCTTCATTTTACAACTGAAAAAAAAGAAGGTCAAAGGGAATGATTAACTTCCTAAAGGCCACCTAGCTAGGAAGTGGTGGGGCCAATGGACCACCCAGGTCAGGTCTGGCTGTCTGACTCTAGGGCCTACACTCCTAAAATCTCAAAGCCTTCATTTGTCCCTGCTGCTTGCCACTTTCCATTGCCGTCTTTTCCTTCTTTCTTTTGCCTCAGACTTACCGGATGCGTCAGTGCCTTCATCAAAGGCATCTCCCTTGGCTTCCATGGCTCCACACTCTCCTGCCTCTCCTTCTGAGACACCAGCATCATCTCTTCTTGCCCTGCAAATATTACCTTTCCACCAAGTTTAGTCATGGGTCTTTTGCTCTTTTCTTTACTCAAAGGTTTCTTTTTATTTTACAGCTTGTACTTGTAGACACTCCAACAAATCTCTAGCCCTGACTTCTTGTACTGCTTCTGTACTTACTTGTTAGACATTTCCGTTTGGATGTTTCCCTACCATTTCAAATGCAACATAGCTCAAATGCGAACTTGCTTTTAGTCAGACGAGTCTACCTACTGTCCTCCAAACATCTAATTTTTTTTTCTAGACAGAATCTCACTCTGTTGCCCGGGCTAGAGTGCCGTGGTGTCAGCCTACCTCACAGCAACCTCAAACTCCTGGGCTCAAGTGATCCTCCTGCCTCAGCTTCCCAAGTAGCTGGGACTACAGGCATATGCCACCATGCCCAGCTAATTTTTTCTATATATTTTTAGTTGTCTGGCTAATTTCTTTCTATTTTTCAGTAGAGACAGGGTCTCACTCTTGCTCAGGCTGGTCTCGAGCTCCTGACGTCAAACGATTTGCCCGCCTCAGCCTCCTAGGGTGCTAGGATTACAGGCATGAGCCACTGCACCTGGCCCAAACATCTAATTTACCTCCCTGCCATCCTTTAAGACCTGGTGCCAGGCCTACCTGCTCTACCGCCTTTCCTGAGCACTCATCAGGTATCAAGCGTATTGTGTTATTTACTAATGTCTTTCCTGTGTTGGCAATTAATCTCCTCATTTAGATTGTAGCCTTTATAACCCCTCCAGTATCTAGTGTGGCATGGTGTCTTGCACATAGTAAGCACTTATTAAATATTAGTTGATTGATTGGCTGTTGGGTGGCAGGGTGGAATAGGGAAAAAGATTGGTCACAGAAGTACGTTCAAAGAGTTAAACTCAGGCCGGGCGCGGTGGCTCACGCCTGTAATCCTAGCACTCTGGGAGGCCGAGGCGGGTGGATTGTTTGAGCTCAGGAGTTCGAGACCAGCCTGAGCAAGAGCGAGACCCTATCTCTACCAAAAATAGAAAGAAATTAATTGGACAGCTAAAAATATATATATATAGAAAAAATTAGCCGGGCATGGTGGCACATGCCTGTAGTCCCAGCTACTTGGGAGGCTGAGGCAGTAAGATTGCCTAAGCCCAGGAGTTTGAGGTTGCTGTGAGCGAGGCTGACGCCACGGCACTCACTCTAGCCCGGGCAACACAGTGAGACTCTGTCTCAAAAAAAAAAAAAAAAAGAGTTAAACTCTTTTCTGGAGGGCAAAGACTATATTTTTCTTATCTCTCTATTTGGGAAGCCTAAGACAGTGCCTTGCATGCAGTGATTCAGTTCTGTTAACAGGCCTGCTTTTACTGTGTACTGTGTACCAGCACTGTGCTAGGTGCTGGAGTTCCATAAGGGTTTGTAAATCAATGAGGGGGTTTGGAAGTTGTGCCTCCATTTCCCAACTTCTGTATGTCTACCTTTCATGCAGGTGAATTTCAGTGGTGTCTTTGGATGGCAGGCATCAAGAGAAAAGTCCCAGTGCACAGATTGAGATGCTTCCTCTCTATGGTGGGTTTCTTCTCCGAACCAGGGCTGTTTCCCTGGTGTGCCAGAAAACCACCAAGTTGGTCACAGCTCTTTTTGAGCACAACATGTAAGGGAAATTTCACCCATATGATAGCCAAGAAGTGTGAAAGAGGACAAAAAAGTCAGAAGGAACCAAGCCATCTTGGACCACTAGATGGTTCCTGGCAGGAAAGGTAAGGCCCAGGCTGATGTCCTTTCTCCTTAGCAAGTCTGAATCTGTGGGTCCACTGAAACTCTGTATTCCTGATATAACTAATGTGGCATTGCAAGGATTCTAAGGGGCACCTAAGGTAGGATACCCAGGGCAAACTTGAGGATATCTGAAGAATATTGGTAGAAATGCTTTGGGACTTCAGAAAATATTCTCCTTGTCTGTGAGTGTGTTTTTGTCAGAAAGAAGATATTAAACTGGGATCTTGTCTTTAAAAAAGTCCAGGGCAGGTATGCTGAAAAGCAGGGACCCAGAATATTAGGTGGGCTACAGATGAATAGTCCCCACTGCAACCACAGAAGCACAAATATACCACATTTTATGCCAGAAATGTATTTTCTAAATCAAATTATATTTTAAAAGCATTAGGAAGGTGAGCTATTT
Source organism: Avahi laniger (assembly GCA_963575035.1). Taxonomy (NCBI): domain Eukaryota; kingdom Metazoa; phylum Chordata; class Mammalia; order Primates; family Indriidae; genus Avahi; species Avahi laniger. Next base: position 9,471 of record CAUYSK010073625.1, on the reverse strand, counting down.
AAAGGAACCCAACAGTGAAGCCTTTTGTAATATGATTAATTACTTCCTGATAAATCTGGATTTTTCTTATATTAGGTTTGCCCATCTGGTCTGCTTTGTTAAGTACACAACACCAAAATGGGCTCTTCTCCCAGACTCCATCTCCCTAGGGGCATGAGAGTTAGGTGTTCTGAATAATAGATGAGTAAAATGCCAGAGAAAATGGTGGCAAGAAGTACTTATGCATAGTAGGCACTCAGTACATGTTTGTATAATTAATGAAGTGCCTGAATTATTTTATTCAAGGCTGGCCGATGTTGTGACGCCACTCTGGAGGATGAGCTATGAAGAACAGCTCAAGGTAGGTGTCCAGCTTGTCTTCACGCCTTCTCTCCAGCAGGGGAATGGTGCTAGACTTGTAGAAGCTTGACTGGATAGTTCTAGCCAGATGCCTGAGCAGTTTAAACTCAATATGCTAATGACTCTGAAATTTGAACTTTAGGCCAATTATATCTTCCACTCTCTAGATCCATAGATCCAAATGCTTATTTCCTTTCTCCCTGGCTTTTTTTTTTTCTTATAGCTCTGTTTATGTGAGTAGCAGTGCTCTTGCTGTTTCGTATATAGCTGTACTTTCCAACACAGTACCACTAGCCACACGTGGCTATTTAAATTTGAATACAGTCAATTCTGTTATAATGCTTATTTTGAAGCAGAAATTTGTTCCAGTGGATTGACATATTAGGGAAAATTTGAGCATAATGCAAATTTCACGTTTGCTTAGGAGTGATTTCATCCATGAGAAATACTAGATGAAAGAAGGAAACTGCACTCAGTTGAACCAAGCTACGTAAGAACACATAAAATGAATGCACATACACGCCTCAAACATCTATCAGTTTCCTCAGTTCCCCAAGCGTGTTATGAGCTACACCCAGCCATCTGAATCTGGTGTTAGAACTTTTCTTTTTTTTTTTTCCTTTTTTTTGAGACAGTCTTGCTCTGTTGCCCAGGCTAGAGTGCAGTGGTGTCATCATAGCTTACTGCAACCTCAGACTGTGGAGGTCAGGTGATCCTCCTGCCTCAGCCTCCTGAGTAGCTGAGACTGCAGGCGCAAGCTGTCATGCCTGGCTAATTTTTATATTGTTTTTTAGAGATAGGGTCTCACTATGTCGCCCAGGCTGGTCTTGGACTTCTGGCCTCAAGCAATCCTCCCGGCTCAGCCTCCCAAAGTGCTAGGATTGCAGACATGAGCCTGGATGAACTTTACATTCAACTCACATAACCCTCCTTTTACCACTTCATGATAACTCCAAACTCCAATCACTCTGACACCTGCTTCTACGAGCAAACTTCAGGTCTTTGTCAGGGTAAAGTGCCATCCTATTTGTAGTATTCATATTTCTTAACCATTTGACGTGTGTAAAATGGTGCTACTATTTCTATTAGGTTCCTATCTTTTTTGTGGATGTTACTGATAATGTTTTGGAATATTGTGTGCCTAATCCCATTTTTCCCATGAGCCTTGTGATTTGTTTAATGTGGTTTCGCATAATGTGGTATAGGAACACTTATGTCACATTTTAGCAGAGCCGACTCTGTAAGTTAATTGAAATTAAAGAAGATTAAAAATCCAGTGCCCGAGTCCCACTAACCAGCCTTTCACATGGTCAGTAGCCACATGTGGCTAGTGCCCACATTTACATAGAACAGGGCAGACAGAACATTTTCGTTATGGCAAGTTCTACTGGACAGCACTGACATACACCTCGAGTGTTTAGTCTGAAAGATCAGATAAAATGACGGGCTTACTACTATAAGAGCTCACTCTTGACCTTTCCTCAATGCCTGATTAGGTCTGTTCCTGTTCCGTCGTTATGAGTTCCTTATCTGCTGAGACCATGAACTAAGAATCTGTGGGACACCCTTCTTTTGTCCTGTTTGTTTTCCATTCTTTGAGGTGAAACTGCAAAAGTATTTTGTTTCATTGCTTATACTTTTTTTTGCAGATGAAATTTGAAGCTCAGAAGAAAATTTTGCAAAGACTAGAGTCTCACATCCAAATGCTCAATGGAGTCAACGTGACAACAGCTGCACCCAACTTTGAGGGGCTCCATTGTCTTCTCCATCCTATTATACCCTCTGTAAGCCCCTACCTCCCTATTCCTTGTCTACTAAATCCCCTTAATGGCTAATAATACCAGCCAGTATTTACTGGGCACTTGCTAGGTACCAGGCCCTATGCTAAGTGATTATCATGCATCATTGTCTCATTTTACTGTTTACAGTAACCGAGATGGGTAAGTACTATCATTTTATAGATGAACACAGAGAGTCCCAGAGAGATTAAGTAATTTGCCCAGGACACACTTCTAGAAAATGCCAGAGCTGAGATTCCACTCAGATCTATCTGGTACAGAGTCTACTTTATCAACCACTCTACTTAACCTCCTTAGATTCCAGACTTTGGAAACCTTTTTAATGAGGCCTCAGAGAGGCAGAATTTCATTTATGGCTGGGATTGACAAACTACGGCCCTTAGGCCAAAGTTGCCTTGCCACCTGATTTTGTAAATACAGTTTTATTGGAACACAGCCAAACTCACTTGTTTATGTATTGGCTGTGGGTGCTTTCACACTACAATGGCAGAGTTGAGTGTTGCAGCAGGGACCACATGGCCTGCAAAAACTGAAACATTTACTCTCTGGCCCTTGACAGAAGAAATTTGCTGACTCCTGCTTTATGGCAAGATTGGAACTCCTTTCCACTATGGAGTGTCTTGATCTTCTCAGCCACAGACTTTCACGTATGCCATATCTTCCAAGCAAGCATCATTTATCCTCATCCAGAGAACATTCCTGCTTTCTCTTTATTGTTTTCCTCCTTGGTTTCATTTGACCTCTTGTTCCCTCTCCTGTCATGCCTTCTCCAGCCTGTCATCAGTGGCTACCGAAACAAGTCCACCTTCTCTGTGAACCGAGGTCCAGATGGCAATCCGAAGACTGTGGGGTACTACCTGGGAACTTGGAGAGGTCAGTTGAAGGCTGTGACAGACCAAGGACTGGGAGGAAGAGAAGGGTACAGAGAACAATGTCAGCAGGAGTGGAAAATAATGGTGTTCTTAAAGAAGAAGGTTGAACTGGAAGTCTTTGATGCAGCACATGATCACAAGGTTGATTGTGGATACTTTTTGATGGGTAATCATTATAACATAGTGATAGAAATCACAACCCTCGCCCTTTTTTACTCGAAAAGCTGTGCGCCTGATAGCTAGTAAACAGTAAATATTAGCGCTGTTGCTGCTTCTGTCTCACTGTCATCATCATCATTTTATGCTACTCTCCATACTGGGAGCAGTCTCCTCGTCTTTTCTATTTCACATCCCCATATGCCTGGAAGCTAGAGCTTTCTGTGGTAAATCTGCCTTAAAAAATTGAAAGGGGTGGTGCATACTGGTGAGGGAAATCACAATGGCATATTTCTGAGACTTAATTCCAATATCCATTCCCAGATTCCATCCCTGAGCTTTGATTTGCCCGTTTTCAATAAATCCACTTGAAACACCATCATTTTATATTAGTCACACTGTTTAATATCCATATGCCTTAAACTACAGTTCGTTAGGGCAGGCACTTGGCTTTTTTCCCTCTTGTGTGCTGAATTAAATGAATATATGACGTCAGTGTTCTATTATTTAGTAATAGAAAAACAAAACCCATTACATTTTATTTCTCTCTTAAAATCTGAACAGAAAGCGGATGTTGGCATATTGCGCATTTGTGACATGAGAGAAAATATTGAGGACTTGCTCCATTAAGAATTAGCTGCTTAATGGGTAGACCAGGAAACAATTAGGTTTTCTCTGAAAAATGGCTGTGAGCTTAAATTAGGCACTTTGCTTCTTCATATCTACATATGCCTCTTTGAAGGAGGGAATTTGAAATGCCAGACATTTTCTTTTAAATAATCCTTTAGAACTAAAACCGTATAAATTAATTCTTTTTCTTTCCATAGATGGGAACATCGTTTGTGTACAGTCTAAGCATCTGAAAAACATCCCTGAGAAACACAATCAAGTAGCACAGGTAAAAAGGAACAGGGCTGGCTGAGGATGACCCGGGGCATTGTAGTCTTATAACAGCTCTGTCCCTGACATTTTAGTAATGGAGCCACTTTTAGTGCTAGAGGGTAGGAGGAGCTCTGTACTGGAAGTGTACCTCTTCACTTGGAGAGAACATTGCTAGTGTTTCATTTCAGTAAGGGCGGAGAGGAGGAGAGAGAACTCGTCCATCACTGTAAACATCAGGCATCCAAGAAAGGACTTTAATAATAGGGAAGTATTAGGAAAGAGAGATATTGATGTGGCCACTACAGCAAGTGTTAGATTTCCAAAGTATTTGGAAGGCTAGTGTTTTTAGCAGGACAGAACTGAGAAATATGAGATGTGGGGGTGCTGGTAAGGTATCTACATCATGAGATTGGCCTCTGAGACATTTTTCTATCATTCTATTTCATGTACTCAATATTTGTTGAGTGCCTACTATGTGTTTTAGGCACTGTGCTAGGTGCTGGGGCTACGGTGACTTAGCATGTCAGTAGACATGGTGCCTATTCTCATGGAACTTAAAAAAAAAAAAGGCCAAAGCCTTACTTGTGAAAACTGAGCAGAAACCCCAACTGACTCTCTTATTCTTACCAGCATCCACTCTCCTAGTGATTCAGGTTTCTGACACTTGGGTGCTGTGTTCTGATAGGACACATCTTGACCTGTGGAATTTCCCTGCTAGGACACAACTACCTTTGTCGGATCATTCTCTAGAAAGCTTCCTCCATGGCCCTCATCAGCTTCTTCTCCTATTCTTTTCAGTGACTATTCTCAACTCTTACCTCTCCTCAAATTTCCTACCCCATCACCTTTGCCCTTGCTCTTGGTAGATGATCATGCCTTGTTCTTCACTGGAAAATTAAGGCCATTAGATGAGAACTCCATTAGCTGTTTTTCCTGCCATCTACAAATTTCACTGAAATCTTATCCCTCCTTCCTTCCCCTGTCTCAGTGAAGGAGGTGACTGGTCCTCCCTTTATCCAAGGCTTATCATTCTTCCTGTCTGGACTCATCTCCTACTTTCTAACATCCTTGCTCCTTTGTTACATACCCTCTTTCTTCTGTTTCTTTACCTCCTTCCCCACCTCTATCAGCTCTTTCAGTTCATAAGAATATTAAATATCTCCTATCTTTAAGAAAATCTGGTGGTTCTTCTGCGCTCAACACTCTATAGAAATTGATCTTTTTAAATTTTTTTGAGACACAATCTCCCTCTTGTCACCTAGGCTGGAGTGCAGTGGCATGATTATAGCTCACTGCAGCCTCCAACTCCTTAGCTCAAGTGATCCTCCTGCCTCAGTTTTCTGAGTAGCTGGGACTGCAGGCATGTGCCACCATACCTGGCTAATTTTAACATTTTTTGTACAGATGGGGCCTTATTTTGTTGCCCAGGCTGGTGTCAAACTCCTGGCCTCAAGTAGTCCTCCCACCTCGGCTTCCCAAAGTGCTGGGATTACAGGACAGAGCCGCTGTGCCCAGCTAGAAATTGATCTTATCAAAGTCATCAGTGACTTCTATTTGCCACAACCAATGGAAACTTTCTGTTCCCAACTTGCATTTTCTCTGCCTGTGGCACTGCTTATTATTCTTATTTTCCTCTTGAAACAGTGCCTTCATTTGATTTCTGGGATATCATTCTCAGTTTTTCTTTTGATCTTGCTGGCTACTTCTTAGTCTTTCTTATGGGACTTTTTCTCTTCTTTTTCACTATGAATGTTGGTGTCCTCCAGGACTCTGTCCTTGGCCTTCTTTCTCAATGTACTCATGGGAGACCCCATCCAACTACTACTGATGACTTCAACGGCCACTTATAAATTGACGACTCCTAAACTTATATTTGCGTTCTGGTGCCCTTTTGAGCTTTGGGAGGTGTGTTTCCAAAAGGCTACCAAATGACCTCACTTAGTTGTGATGCAGAGCTCTTGAAATCAACATTGTCCCAGATCAGATTTTCTCAACCATCACACTATTGCCATTTTGGGTTGGATAATTTTTTTGTTGGGGGGGGGTTGTTAAGTACATCATAGAATGTTTGGCAGTATCGTTGGCCTCTACCCACTAGATGCCATTAGCTGTAACAACCAAAAATGTTTCCAGAGGTTGCCAGATGTCCCCTGGGGAACACAGTTGTCCCCAGTTGAGAACCACTGCCCTAAACTTATCCTCTTCCCTTCCCAAATGTATTTCTTTGTTTCTCACCTTAGTTAATGGTACTACCATGTACTAGAAACGTGTCATCCTAGACTCCTCCATTTTAATTTCCCCTTCCTCCTCAGCCACATCTAATCAACTTCCAAGTCTTGAAGGTTTTACTTTCTAGACATATCTTGGATCCACATACTTCTCTCAGTTTCTTTCACTGCCACCACTCTAGTCCCAGCTCCTGTCTTCTCTTGCCTAGACTACTGTAGTAGCCGCCAAACTGGTCTCATGGATCCCAGCCCCATCTCTCGGTGTATTCTCTGCACAGCAGCCAGAGCCATTCTTAAAATGCAAGTAAGATTATGCCACTCTGTTGCTTAAAATTCTGCAGTAGCTGCCCAGTAGCTTTTGGAATGAAGTTTAAATTCCTTACCTTTTGCACTTAAGGATCTTTATGATAAGATCCCTAGCCTAATCTTCTGCCACAGACTCACTAACGTTAACCTGCGTATTGCCCTGCTATCTCAGTTCTGCCTGAGACTGTCCTGTCTATCTAGAATGCCTTCTTCTGGCTTCTGCTAACTCTCTAAGATTCATTTTAGGCATCAGATCCCGTAGAAAACTGTATCTGACTCCTCCGTCTGATTAGGGCTTCCCTCCTCTGTACTCCTGTATCTCCATTGCATATCTCCTGTTGGAGCACTTGTTACACCTTATCACGTTGTTTGGTGGTGCTTCCCATGCTAGACCGTGGAGGTAGTAGCTGTGTATTTAACTTTGTAGTCTCACACTTAACACAGATTCATACACATAGTGGGTGCTCACCAAATGTTTGGTAAATGAATACCTCTTTGCAATCTTACCCAAGTTTCTAGCCCTTCCGGCTGCTGTTGGGCAAATTTCTACCCTCCACATCTATCCAGACGAATTCCTCCTCCCTGTAAAATTTGTACAGCACCTAAAATCCTATCCAGTAGGTACTCAAATACAGGCCAGATGCCTTTTGTAGTACCTTTCAGGCATATACAAGAAGATATGAAAACAAAAACAAACTAAAAAAATAATAGTACTTTACACATGTATAGCACTGGCCTGTTTTCAGTATTTTTTATACCTTTGTGTCCTTTCCCTGTTACTGGTACTGATATTCCATTCCATTAAGATAGTAGGGTAACCTTAGTTTGCCCTCTATTTGAGGCTTAAATATCTATTTTGAGGCTTGAGGCAAAAATATGAATTTTATGTCAGCTGGCAGCCAGGACACCAAGACCTAAGAAGCTGTCTTTATTTTTATTTTTATTCTTTTTGTGAGACAGGGTCTCACTCTGTAGCCCAGGTTGGAGTACAGTGGCGTAATCATAGCTCACTGTAACTTCCAACTCTCAGGCTCAAGCAATCCTCCTGCCTCAGCCCCCTGAGTAGCTGGGACTACAGGCGCACACCACCATGCCCAGCTAATTTTTCCTATTTTTTGTAGAGATGGGAGTCTCACCATCTTGCCAGGCTGTTCTTGGACTCCTGTCCTCAAGTGATCCTCCTGCCTCAGCCTTCCAAAGTGTTGGGATTACAGGCGTAAGCTACCACTCCCAGCTAGAAGCTGTCTTTAAATAACTTTGTTCCTTCACCTTCCTCAAAAAGTGATCAGTTTACATTTGTTTGTTTATTTTGGTATCATTATGAACTCAGATTTTTTAACATACTTGATATGTTTCAATCTGCTGCAGATACTATTTATTTTCAAACTGTTCCATTTTGGGCCATTGGAACTTCTTTAAGTTGCCTTAGAGCCCTAGATAGCCCTAATAGTTGTGGACTGATAAGATATTCGTAGCACATTTAGTCCATTTTCTGCCTGAGACTTGGAATCAGCCATTTCTTCAGGGAATTCTTGTTTCTTTTAGTGGGAAATGGTATTTGGAGACCACAGTATGGGTACCAGGGGTCTTCATTTGTACTGGGTTGGTTATATTTCAAGGCTTTTCTAGTGAACAGAGCTAGGAAATATTTTTTTTTTAAATATATATGTTCATATTGATACATACAAATCAAGTTTAGAATTAGTTTTTACTTAAATCTTTCAATTTTATATTTTTATCTCTTATCTGGTAAGTGAAAATTTTAGTTCCTGACATTAATATAATTACTTATTTGTTCTGTCTTACTATGTATATAATTTCAGAAATAATATGATTACTAACAGATGATTCTTGAAACATAGCTCAGAATTTCTTTCTAGTTCTTTTTGTCAAATTATTGTGCCCCTTGAAGTAATTCCTTTTTTTGTAGTCAAGCCACCACCATTGGACATTTGATACACAGGTTCTTTTTTTTGCTTTCAAATTTTAGAAATTTTCTATTTTTCATTTTGATAACATTTTGTAAAATATTTACATGGTTCCAAAGTCAAATCTGTGAAATAAAGGTACATTCAGAGAGGTCTATCTTTTACCTCTGTCCCCTCTACCCAGATCCCTCCCTCCTCCTATGGGTAACAATTTTTGTTGGTTTTTGCTTATTTTTAAAAATGTAAAGAGATATTTGCATCCCCCCTTTTCTTAGCTAAAAGGTGGCTTACTGTATATTTACACTGTTCTGCACCTTGATTTTTTTCACATTGATAATATGCTTCTTTTTTTTTTTTTTTTTTTTTTTTTGAGACAAGGTCTTGCTCTGTTGCCCTGGCTAGAGTGCAGCGGTGTGGTCATAGCTCACTGCAACCTCAAACTGCTGGGCTCAAGCTATTTTCCTGCCTCAGGCTCCTGAGTATCTGGGACTCCAGGCACATGCTGCCATGCTGGGCTAATTTATCTATTTTTTGTAGAGATGAGGTCTTACTATTGCTCAGGGCAGTTTCGAACTTCTGGGCTCAAGCAATCCTCCTGCCTAGGCCTCCCAAAGTGCTAGGATTATAGGTGTGAACCACCACACCTAGCCTTACTTCATTTTTTTAATAATTGCATATAGCCCTATATAGTGTGATGTATTTTACAACTTTTTTTTTTTTTTTGAGACAGAGTCTCACTCTGTTGCCTGGGCTAGAGTGCCGTGGCATCAGCCTAGCTCACAGCAACCTCAAACTCCTGGGCTCAAGCGATCCTCCTGCCTCAGCCTCCCAAGTAGCTGGGACTATAGGCATGTGCCACCATGCCCGGCTAATTTTTTCTGTATATTTTTAGTTGTCCAGCTAATTTATTTCTATTTTTTGTAGAGACGGGGTCTTGCTCTTGCTCGGGCTGGTCTCGAGC
>CAUYSK010073623.1:0-21817 GCA_963575035.1 Avahi laniger | reverse complement strand
CGTTCTTATCATAAAAGGGTGTTGAATTTTGTCAAATGCCTTTTCTGCGTCGATTGAGAGTATCATACAGTTTTTGCTTTTGCTTCTGTTTATGTGGTGAATTACATTTATAGATTTGCGTATGTTGAACCATCCCTGCATCTCTGGAATGAAGCCCACTTGATCATGGTGGATTGCACCACGCAATGGGATGGACATATTTGAAACCTGGACTGAGGGGGGGAGGGGGGGCAAGGGCAACACACGTAACCTAAACATCTGTACCCTCATATTATGCTGAAATAAAAAAAATATATATTTTTAGCTTTAGAGGTTGAGTATTTAGCATGAAAAGATAATGGCTTTTCGTAAATGAAATTATATTTAATCTGAATACAAGTAAAGAAAATCATTCAGGGATGCTTTCAAATTTGAACTGAGGTTCCTTTATGAAACAGGATGATTTTATACTTTGAAAAATAGTAAGTTATTTTCTTTTGATGGTAAGTAGAAAAGGTTTTTAATTATAACACACATTTTATTTCTTAGAAAATAACTTCAAATCACCATTAAAAATTTAAACATTACATTATGTTTGCTTAATAAAAAACAAAATCTGATAATTCAACTTTAAAAAAAAAAAGCTCCATACCACAAGTATTGTCCAGAACTTTCTCTAGAAGTGATTGTTTACATATCATTATTGTCTCTCTTCTCCTGCATTTCTAACTCTGGTATTCAATGATTCAATTTGATCGATATATTTTTACTCTCTCCACTTCCTAATTTTAAAATATAAAAAGATGAATTTTTATCTTTTCTAGAATAAGAGAAATTTGGTAAATATTATTATGAAAGATGATATATTTCCATATATATGTAATAGAAGCTGGAAACAATAGTTTCTTTAATACCAATCTTGAAAATTTACCGTTCTCTAAAGAATATCGATGAAACAAAATTTGCATCTTTTGTAGCATAGTTTAGATACTTATTTACTTGAAAACAATATTTGTTTTAGTCTCGTAACTGAGAAATAAAATGAGACATTCAATCCTAATAAAAAAAAGGAAAGAGTTATACTTTAGGAAGTTAGAGAAGGCTTTGTAGAAATAAGTTATTTGACTTGTTTTTTAAAAAAATAATTTTTTAAATAGTTAAGTTTCAGAGTTCCATAGATGATGATGAAATGAGTATTTAAAAAGCATTGAGGTGACAGAGGGGGTTGGAGCATGTGCAAATAAATAACTCCAGCAATTGTCCCTCTCCACGAATGCCAAATTCTATAACTGTCCACTCAAGCAAGCACCTTCAGAAGAACCAAAAATCAGACGAGCGATAATACTACCAGATTTTAACGTTACATCAAGGAAAGAGGCACTTTTAAGAGGGCAGAAAAAAAAAATCTTGCATTGCCGACGACACCCCTCTCCCATCCCCCGGCAGTGTCATGCCAGAGCGCTAAATAGAGAGAATCTGTGCGTAAATACACAATGATGAAAAGAAAGAGCTCTGCATCACTTGCCAGAAAGAAATTTAAGAGTCCACAAACAGGCAGGTAGTGTGGATCTTATTCTCTGAAGAAGGAACTACTGTGCCACCCAGGAGTGAATGCCTGGAGTGTTCCTGTCTTGACAGGGGCTGAACGCCTCTTGCAAGTAACCTCTAATGAAGGCAAGTAACTCTGCGAGCTGGATTGGTCTGGGTCATTTCTCCAGTCTCTTGGCACCATCTCAGTTTGGGGGATAGGGCAGTTTTTGTATAATATCCTGGGATTTTCCTGAAAGAACAGAGTAAGTAAGTAGGAAAAAAAATATGTAGGCAAGGGATTCCACCAAACCACTACTAGAATTAATAACCAAGTTCGGCAAGGTCATGAGATATATAAGATCAATAAACACAAATCAATTCTATTTCTATATGTGGTCAATGAACACTCTGAAAATAAAGACAGTGTAGGAAATCTATGCCAAACTTCAGATAATGTGTGTCTCTTTCAAATTTTTTTTTTGGCAATAAAACTATTATTTACATCTTTTTCTTTATTCATTTATTCAAAGTCAACATGATTTTGAATTTAGCTTTATCATAATCACTACTTTCTGTGAATTTGTTTTGCACAAATTAAAATTAAATAAGTGTTTGTGCATATAGTTAAAAAAAGACCTATGAAGCCATTAAAAAACACAGAGAAAACTTAGATGCATATTACTAAGTAAAAGAAGCCAATATGAAATGTATGTATACGGTATGATTACAGCTATATGACATTCTGAAAAATGTAAAACTATAGAGACAGTTGGAAGATCAGTGTTTGTCAGGGGATAATGGGTTGGGGGAGAGATAAATAGACACAGCACAGATAATTTTTAGGGTAGCGAAACTGTTCTGTATTATACTACTATAGTGGATACACATCATTACACATTTGTCAAAACCCATTGATTATATGACACCAAGAGATTATATTGAGAGGCAAACTCCTCTGGGTTCACTTTTGAATTAGTGAACCCTAATGTGAACTATGGACTTTGAGCAATTATGATGTGTCAATGTAGGTTCACAGACTGTAAAAAATGTACCCTTCTCATGTGGGATGTTAGCGGGGGATGCTGTACCTCTGTAAGAGCCGGTGAAATGGGAATTTCCTGTACTTTCTGCTTAATATTACTGTAGACCAAAAAGGGCTCTAAAAAATTGTCTGTTAAAAAAGAAAAAAGCATTTATTTTCCCATTGTTTAGATACTTCCCCTCCACACACATATATTCACTATTAAATTGGAAATAACTGATGAGCACACACGTGCACAGAGGGAAGAATAACTCAATGGAAATCAACCAGAGGGAATGGGGAGGAAAGGATGGGTGAAAACCTGCCTAATGGGTACAATGAACACTTCTGGGTGGCAGGCACACTTACAACCCTGACTCAAGCATTACAAAAGCGATTCTTGTAACCAAAAACATTTGTACTTGTGCAATACTTTGAACAACAACAACAACAAACCCATAAATATTGTTCCCAGATAATCAGTTGGTCATTAACATTCTGGTTTTGTTTTTAGTTTTTTACTTTGTTAGTAACTGTATCAAATGTCAAAGCTTTTTTTATAATCTTACTATTTTCCTTATATCACAGCTTATATAATATGAGATATATTCTTTTAATCTTAAAAGAAAAAAGCAAGACATTTAATTTAGTAAGTGCATGGTGAGCAGACTAGGCAAGATGAGAAAAGACAACGGATGGGCTTTGTGTGCACCTACAATATGGGTGCTCACATATAAACATACTTCTATAAAAGATACCCATAAGGATCTCATTGAAACATGGGAATTAACTAAAGAAACTATTTGCATCTATGTGCATGTATGCATACTGATGGATGATCTTGCAGCATTTTTAGGAAATTCATAGATTCCTATGAAATTCTTCAGTGCTTTAACATTACAGATAACAGTGAAGAAGAGATCACTTTCCCTCTAACATTAGGCACACGATGAGAACATTCATTTTCAGTTATTCTATTCACGATTGTACTGGAAGTTCTAGCTATTATGATAAGGTCATAAAAGACATACATACAGGTCAGAAAATAATACAACTATCTCTATTTTCAGATGACATAATTGCTTACATTGGAAATCCTAAGGAATCTACAAAAAGCAATCTCATAGAAATAATGACTACTTTAAGATGATATTGAAGGTTACAGAAATTAAGATGAATATACAAAATCAATTGTTTTATTTACAAAAAATAGAATATAATCTCAAAAACTCAACTTATGTCTGTCAAAACCCATAAAATAATTAGGAAAAAGACTTAACAAAGTATATACTGAGAGAAATTAATGAAATCAGAATAAATGGAGCCATAAACCATGTTCAGATATTGGGAGATGCAATATTGTTGAGATGTCAATTCTCATAAAATTAGTATATAAATTCAACACAATCATCCCCCTCCAATTTCTATAATACTAGGCTTTCTTCTGGAAGAAACTTTTAAATTTATTCTAAAATTTGCATGACACTGGGAGGTATAGAAGAGTGGGGGAAAAGTTTACAAATAAGCAAGAACAAAGTTGGAACATCTACACTAACTGATTTTAAGATATGCTAAAACTACAGTAATTAAGACAAGGTAGTGTGCGTGTGTGTGTGTGTGTGTGTGTGTGTGTGTGTGTGAATAAATACATAGATCAATAGAGCAAAAGTTAGAATTCAAAAATAGACACAGTTCAATCAAGGTATTAAAGTAATATGATGGAGAATAGAGTGACATTTCAATCTATGAAAGTATAATAACTGCTCATATGGCAAAAGTGGACTTTGATCCTTACCTTATACCACATATGTAAATAATTTAAAATGATGAGAGCGGGCATCTTTGTCTTATTCCTTACATTAGAATTCTTTATGTTGAATATGATGTTATCTGTCATATATGATCTTTATTATGTTGAGTTATTTGTTAGATACGTGGCTAATTGAGTGTTTTTATGATTGAAGGATCTTGAATTTTGTCAAATAATTTTTCTGATTCTATTGAGATGTTTATGTGATATTTATGATTCATTCTGTTAATGGAGTGTACTATATTTATTAATTTACATGTGTTGAAACATCCTTGCTTCCCATGATTAAATCTCACCTAATTATGGTGTATGATCCCTTCAGTGTGCTGTTTCATTTGGTTTGTTGGCATTTTGTTGAGGATTTTGCATATATGCTCATCAGGTATATTTTATTTTATTGCTTGTAATTTTATTTTCTTGTGGTGTGCTCTGGCTTTGTTATCAGGGTAATGCTAGCCTCATAAATTGAATTCATAAGGATTTCCTCCTCTTCAATTTGTTGGAAGAGCTTGAGAAATATTGGTAAAAATTCTTCTATAAATATTTGGTAGAATTCTCTAGTGAAGCCATCTGTTCCTAGGTTTTTCATTTTGGGGAGGTTTGTGATTATTGATTCAATCTATTTACTCATTATTCATATTTTCTATTTCTTCATGATTCAGCTTTGTGGGTTGTATGTATGTAAGAATTTATCCATTTTTTTTCTAGGTTATCCACTTTGTTGGTATATAAATTTTCAAATTAGTCTTTTGTGATCCTTTATATTTATGTGACTTCTATTCAACATAGTACCATGTCCTAACCAAAGAAATTAGGTAAGAATAACAAGTAAATGGAATCCAAATTGCAGAGGAAGAAGTAAAATTATCTCTGTATACAGGTGTTAGGATTCTATATATACAGAAAACCATAAAGACTTCACAAAAAAACTGTTAGAACTAATAAATATTGGTAAAATTGTGGTATAAAAATCAACCTAAAAAAACACTTGTGTCTCTTAAAGAACAATCTATCTGAAAAGAAAATTAAGAAAATCCCACTAATAACAACATCAAAAAGAACGAAATACTTAGAAATAAACTTAACTAAGCAGGTAAATGACTTGTACATCAAAAGCTACAAAACATTCATGAAAGAAGTAAAAGAAAATACATCTTGTGTTCATGGATTGGAAGATTTAATATTGTTAAAATATCCATGCTACCCATAGTGATCAACAGATTCAATGCTATCCCCCATCAAAATTCCAATGGTATTTTTTACAGAAAAAAAATCTTAAAATTCACATGGAACCAGGAAAGACCATGAATAGCCAAAGCCATATTGAAAAAGAAAAATAAAGCTGGAGACCTCACAGTTTCTGATTTCAAAATATATTACAAAGTTACAGCTGGTAAAACAGTGTGATACTGGCATAAAAACAGACATATAGACCTATGAAACAGAATTGAGAGCCCATATATAAACATACATGTTTACAGTAAATTCATATTTGATGAGCGTGCCAAGAACTCACAATGAAGAGAAACGTAGTCTCTTCAGCAAATAGTGTTGAGAAAACTGGATATCCACATTAAAAAAAAAAAAAATGAAGCTGGGCCCTTCCTTACCCCATATAGAAAAGTCAACTTGAAGTGAATTAAAGATTTAAATTTAAGACCTGAAATTGCAAAATTCCTATGAAAAAATATAGGGGAAAGCTTCTTGACATGTCTTAGCAATAATTGCTTGAATATGATACCAAAAGACGGGACAAGAAAACAAAAATAGACAAGTAAGACCATATCAAGCTAAAAAGCTTCTGCATAGCAATAGAAACAATCAACAAAATGAAAAGTATAGATTGGGAGAAAATATTTGCAATTATATATCTGGTAAGAGGTTAATTTCCAAATATATAAGGAACTTCTACAACTCAACAGCAAAATAGTAATAATGACCCCATTAAAATGGGCAAAGGACTTTAGCAGACATTTCTTCAAAGAAGACATGCAAATGGCCATTAGGTATATGAAGAGATGCTCAAGATCCTTAACTATCAGTGAAATTCAAATCAAAACTATTATACAATCAGATACCATTGACACCTATTAGATAACTATTATCAAAAAAATCAAAAGATAAATTTGGCTAAGGATATGGAGAAATTGAAACTTTTGTATACCATTAGTGCAAATATAAAATGATGTAGGAGCTATGAACAACAGTATGAAAGTTTCTAAAATATTAAAAACAGAAATACCATCTGATCTAATAATTCCACTTTTGGATGTATATTCAAAATAATTAAAATCAGAATCTCAAAGAGATATCTGCACTCCCATGTTTATTTCAGTATTATTCACAATAGCCAGGATATGAGAACAACAGAAGTGTTCATCAACAGATGAATAGATAAAGAAAATGTGGTATAAAAATTCAATGAGCTATTATTCAGTCTTAAAAAAGAAGGGAATTTTGCCATTGTGACAACATGGATGAACCTGGAGAATATTTTGTCAAGTAAAATAAACCAGTCGTAGAAGGATAAGCATTACATGATTCCACTTATATGCAGTATCTGAAATAGTCAAACTCATAGAAACAAGGAAGTCAATGCTGGTTGTTAGTGGCTGGGGAGTAGGGAATATGAGAAGCTGTTTCACAGGTTTAAAGGTTTAGTTATGCTAAATGAATAAGTTCTGGAGATTTTCTGTATAACACAATGTCTGTAGTTAACAATACAGTAATGTACATTTCTGAGTTATATTATATGTAAATTCTAAAATAAAAAAGTCATTTAAAAATTTGCCATCCTATTGACAAATTTTCATTAAGTGAATCCAATGATTTTTCACTGAAAAGAATACATCAACACTTCTTATTTGTTCTAATACACACATATATATAACTTATATTCAGTAATGAATGAATATCAGGTAAACTTAAATTGATCCAACATTTTATTAATAGCTAGTGATAATATGACCTTGAGATATGTATGTGTATGTGCACCAAGAGACAAATTTAAGTACAGTCTGAGTATCCATTATTTAAAATGCTATGACCAGAAGTATTTTGTATTTCAGATTTTTTGGATTTTGGAACATTCACATGCCCATAATGAGATGTCTTAGGGATGGGACCCAAGTCTAAACACAAAATTCATTTATATTTCATGTATACTTTATGCACATAGCTTGAAGCAGTTTTAATAATTTTGTGCATGAAACAAAGTTTGTGTGCATTGAACCATTATAAAGCAAAGGTGTCACTTTCTGAGCCTCCCATGTGGACAATCTGTGGTTCTTTGGCATTACCATCATGCTGTGTGTATAGAAGATATATTGCAGCTAAAGGGAGCTGGGTGCGTCATTTTTCCCTTGGGGATGCTGAATAAACCATGCTGTGTGCCTGAGTTTTGACTCAGACATGTCACATGAGGTCAGAAGTGGGATTTTCCACTTAGGGAATCATGTCAGTGCTCAAAAAGTTTTGGATTTTGTAGCATCTCAGATTTTGAATTTTCAGATTAGGGATACTCAATCTGTATGTACATATCAGTATTTTGCATCATACCTAAAATCTGGAAACAACTCAAATATACATTAATATTAGAAAAATGTAATATTAATATCTTCATGCAATGGAATACTATGGCAATGATACTAAATTATCTTGAGTTGCCCTCAGCAACACAGATGTATTTCATAAACATAATATTGAGAAAAGAAACCACATGCAAACTCCTTAGATATTGATTGATAGAAAGTATTTAAAAAGGATAACACTAGATTTTAGTTTCTGAAGTAAGTATTATGGTTAATTTTAAGAATTAAAGAGAGTTTATGTTGAATTTCTGTATTCTCAGCATTACTCTAACTGTTGACCAGGGTGATAGATACATGGGCCTGATAATCCATTGAGCTGTACCTTTATGACTTATAAAATGTACCTATATTTGTTACAATTCACAATAAAAACAAAGACACATTTAAAATTTTAAAATAACTGAATTGTAAGAAAAAATATGAAGGAATAGCAGTGTGTCCTATTCACAGTGAAAAAAGTCAAAAGGTCTTCACAAGGTGCATGAGGCCTTGCACACATGGCTTTTGGTCTGTTTGGATGTGTCTCACTATTGCTTCTCATTCTCTGTGAACCCCTTTGTTTCCTAACTTCAATTGCATTCAAATACATTTTCTCAACATTCCTCAAGCAAATTTGTTGTTGTTGTTGTTGTTATTCTGGTTGTTACTCAAGTGTCTTTTCCTGCTGAACCTTTCCTGGTTCCTTAAATCTGTGGTCTTTGACAGTAATTCTTATCTAAGGGCCATGATACTCCCTCACATGGTTTCCTCCCTATACCAGTAGTCAGATTTGGAGCTTACTCTAGCGTTCTAATTACCATTTTGTGTATATTGTCTTGAATTTTACTTTTCCTAGTCTTTTTGATGCTTAAAATCACCCTTCTGTACAGGACAATCTTTTTATGTGATTTTGAACCCTTTAGAAATAGCATTGTTGTTGATAGGTGTTAGTTTTAGACCTGGGAGAGATTTTTCCATCTATTTACTGAAAATGAGGTATTCATCTCATCTAAATAGTTACTCAAAATCCAATGTATTACTTTTTTCTTTTGAAGAATTTCATAAATGTCATCCTTTTGTGACTGTTAATGAGAGAAATCCAGGCAGCTCTCAGGATAAAAAATAGAGGGTTTGGAGTCAGAACCTAATGAGTTTTAACTTTACTCTTGCCCAAGTTATTTAGCATGTAAAACTGAGTTTAATTATCTGTAATATGTGATATAATTTTAAGTTTATAGGATTTCTATGAAAATTTAATAAGAATATATATCTGTATGTATATAAAAATCATAAAGTAATGCCTTGAAAACATAATATGCAATAAATATTTCCTTTATATTTATTTTCATCCAAAAAGTCTCTGTTATTTCTGTGACTGAAAGGACAAATAACATCAATTTTGTCTGTGGTTTCTGGGGTGGAGAAATTTATTTTCCAAATTTTCAACTATCACTTTTCATGCTGAATTCATTTGATGCACAATTTGAAATATAAACAGATACTCAAAAGTTCAGAAAGATGACTTAATTTAAAAGCATTTTAGAAAGGAATGAGCAAACTAAAATACGAAATATTTAGAAAGAACTATGTAATTGTTTGAATATCTTATTTTATTTCAAAGTTCCCCAGTGAATTCTTCAACAATCCTTCAGTAATGATGATCTATGACATTTTTGAGATTATCTATGTAGATACATCACACTAACACTAAATTTTTTGAGATAAATAAATTTTAGGCTTTGTGTGTTACATATTCGCCTTGATATTTCAAAATTACTCACTAAGTTGTTTGCTATTAAGTTTAATAGAAATATATTCTAAAATA
This sequence comes from Avahi laniger, assembly GCA_963575035.1. NCBI lineage: Eukaryota > Metazoa > Chordata > Mammalia > Primates > Indriidae > Avahi > Avahi laniger. The sequence continues at coordinate 12,083 of CAUYSK010073623.1, read as the reverse complement.
TAAAAGGAAAAAAGTCAATATCTCAGTTAATTACATAGTTAGATATGAAAGAATACTGGCAATCTGTTTTTTCCTTATGGAAACATAATTTTATAGTCAAAAAAATTTTCTTTGATCCAGACAATTTATTACTAATATTCTGTTTAGAATAATATGATTATTTAGGGACATAATTTGTGATTGGAAAACATCATATTTTTCATATCACATCATATTATTTTACTTAACAGAGTATATTAGCCAGGTGTCTCAGGATAATGAATATTTAATTAATCTAGACAATAACCAATATTTTCAGTACGTTGCCCTAAAGGAAACCATAAGTATTTTGGGGAACCATAAAGCACTCCACTTGTCAGATGTATATTTGTCCCATATACAATCCAAGGCATGGTGCAAGAACCTTGTTCTAAAGGAGTTTATAACCTTATTGAGTAGAAAAGCCACATGATGTACTGAGATAGGGAACCCGCAGATGCTGTTAGATAGTGAGTCACAAGACCTCAACTAAAGTCTGATATAACAGGAGATGAAGGAAAAACTGGCCAAATCCAGGTAGAACCCCAGATGGCCACCACAGACAAACTACCTCGGGTTACCCTCACTGCTCATTATACCCTACTTACGATGTATTAACATACTAAAAGAAACTCCCACCAGCACCATGAGAGTTCACAAATGCACTGGCAACTCCTGGAAGTTATCCTATATAGTTTAAAAGGGGGAGGGATGCTCAGTTCTGGGAATTCCTCACCCCTTTCCCAGAGACCTTGTGAATAATCCTTCCTCCATTTAAAATAAAATTAAATAGAAGGTATAAAATAAGATCCCAGAAACTCACAAGGTGCTAGTCTCTGTTGCTCTGAGAGAAAGCCACCTTTCTGTCTGTGGAGAAAATCCTCCTTCTGTTTCACTGTTACTTCAATAAACTTGCTTTTCCTTTACTCTGTAGGCTTGCTCTTGAATTCCTACCTGCATAAAGCCAAGAACTCAGTTGGACTTCAAGCCAGACTCCAGCTTTGGGGTCCACTTTCCTGTATCAATAGTAAGAAAAATTTTAATACCTGTAAATTGGTGCTGAGGGAGAGGAAGGAGAGGCTTGAAAATCTACCTAAGAAAGCAAAAGTGACATTGAAAATTCTTCACCTAGATAGGCAGATGATAGATAGATATGGATAAAGAACTTTAAAAAATCTACTTATATATTCATTTGCAAATTATATAATAGTTTGAAGTCTATTAATGCTAATTTAGTAAATATTGTAAACCATGAGGAAAATCATCTTTCAGCCTTTAGAATCTGGTTCTTTTATATTTTCTGAGCTAGAACTTCTCCCATTGTTGTATTATATACACTAAGCTGCATTTGGATTCTTATTATATCAGGCTGTTGCACACATGTAAGCATTTTTCATAAGCTTTTAACTCTACTTGAAAAGATTTTCATCTCTTTTATGTGAGCTGCCCTTAATTTTATATCTTATTTGAGGTTCTCCGAATTGAGCACATGAATGCAAATATTCTAATTATTGCCAGTCTATTAGCATCGTTTGTTAGATAATGGTATTTCCTTTCTGTATGTGAATTATTTGAATTCACAGGACATAGTTTTTGTTGTTGTCATTGTTTTATTCTCTCATTCATGTGGCAAGGTGCTCAATAAATGTTGATTGATGGAAATGATTAAAAATTATAAGCAATCTGTACCCACTTTTAATTTGTGTGAATGTATATATGAACGGCCACGGGATTCCTTTGCCTGTGCTCTAAGTGGAGGAATCCAAAATTGTGTCTAATGGCCTCATTAGTACATTAACCTCAACGAACAACCCTGATGGTCTTGTTTCATTAGGGGCAAGAACATGAAATAAAATATGCTCAAATGTGAGCTCACAAGGAAAAGGTGGGCTCACAAAGACATGTCCCATGTTCTTTTTAAGGAAAGTAACTAGAAGTTCTTAAAACTGAAAACATTGAGTTCCACCTTCCCTAAAGAAATTTGTTGCTAGAATAGGGAGCCTAGAAGGAGAAAAGTTACTAGCAGAGCCATCTGATAATAAGCACATATTATGTTTGGTGACAATTTTAAAAATTGAGATATTTATCTATAATTTAGTACACCTACTTTCTATACTAAAATTTTGAAAAACAAATTCATAGAAAATTATTTAAAAATAATAACACACTAATATTTATTGATATTTGCACTTCCTTTGCTGTGCCTGTCACTGGTTTTCTTTGTGTTCTTTGAAAAATAAATACCTCTGCTTAAATATCCTTTCTGTAAGATGATAAAAATATTGTCTTCATATCAAATGAGACTGATTTCTTTGATGTGCCAAAGTTATAACATGTTATAGTTATTTTACAATTACCAAAATAAATCTTCGCACCGTGTACTTGAATCAAAGGCAGAATACGTTAGCCATTTCCTATAGCTCTATGTTCCAGAATCAAGGTTGACATATAATGTCATTGATGGAAAAAAACTCAAAGGTCAGCTTTTCCAACAACAGAAATTATTTGTACCACAGTTTGCATCCAACACCCACCTGATAGACAGAGAAGTGATTTCTGTAATGTGATTAAATCCATTATCTTTTGTGACCATGTCCTTAACACCAGAGAATGGTGGAATCCTACCGTTCAGTCATTTCTCAATACATATAAAGTTTGGCTCTCCTTATACCTTTTTTAAAAAAATTATTTTTCATGTATTGAGTTAAAGTAGTGTTTAGAATATAAATGTGTTCATTCATGGTAGCAGAGTTGTAGAAGATAAATTATCTTTCTCATTATTTAAATGTGTCTGATTAACAGATCTGATATTTCATTTCAAATATGAGTATACACGCCAGTTTATTTTTTCTGGGGTGTTTGATTTTTCCTCCTTACTTTCTCTAATGGAACTCTTAATTTTTTAAACAACAAACATGAAATGGCGGTACATCATAAATAAAAGTAAGGTTAATACTCACAATAGGAGTCAAGGCACAATGGGCACAATGACTCTTGCCAGTCAGTAATCCCAGCAACTCAAGAGGCTGCGGCAGGAGGGTTGTTTGAGCCCAGGAGTTGGAGGCTGCAGTGAGCTGTGATAGCACCACTGCACTACAGCGTGAGCAACAGAGTGAGACTACATCTCAAAATATATAATAATAACAATAATAATAATAATGATGATAGAAGATAGGGCTGTATGGACAACACACATATTACCTTAATGTTCCTCATGGCATGTATTACTTTCAGCAAAAAACACTTATTTGGATATCTCCTGTCTTTCATATACTCTTCTAGTCACTGGAGACATGCAGGGTAGAGAAGATAGGTGTGATTCCTAATTTCTAGCTCTGTTGTATAAGTGGAGGGAGAAGAAAATCTACAAGTGAACACATACACTAATTATTTTGAATAGTGACAACTTATGAGTAAAATAAAGCGGGAACGTGGGATGAAAGTGAATGAGCGTGTTAATGGTATTGAATAATTGTGGACGGTCTCTCTAAATAGAGGCATTTCAAAGCAGCAATGGATCAATGTAGAACCATTAGCTATGTCTGAAGAAGCCCAGTTTAGAAAGGCTTTAATTTAAACTGCAAATCCTCCAAAGTGAACATATTAAAATTGTTGTGGGAAGTGCTGGAGTATTACAAAGTCAAAAATGCTAGGAACTTATATAATTTCTTATAAAGTCTATTCTGGCTGTCAGACGGGTGCAGAAGTGATAGTAAATTCATATGTGAGTGATGCATGTGGCTTGCATAAAGATGGTAACATGGACAGGAGTGAAGTGATACAATCTAGACTATATTTTGGTAATAGAGATAACATTTATTGATAAGGTAAGTAAGAGGAAATAAAAGAAAAGAAGACTATGGATACAAAATATCTAGACAGAAAAAAACATTAAATTATTATTCAAAATTTGCACCTAGTGTACTGAATATTTAGTTAATTCTTAATGTTATTTAAAATGAAAAAAACATCATTTTTTAAGATTTCAATGAAAAGACACGACTTCTAACTAATTATTGAAGTCAGACTGAAAGATGCATTTTTAATCATCTTAAGCCAGTCTTGGGAATCAAAGCGTATTTAGCTCTAATCCGATTGCTGACATTGACCCCTTTTTTGCCTTTGGAAAATTGTTTAATCCTTCTGTTTATACTTGCTGTTTATAAAAAGAAGATAATAAAGCATTATTGTATAAATTAAAAATGTTATCATATAAAACAAAATAAACTGACAAATATATCACACATGGAATTTATTGTGAAAATCTTATTTTGTAATAAGAAATATTTCTAAAAAGTAAAGAAAATATATTAGATTTCATAAAATTATGTTTAATTAAATGAGCCATCAATTATGAACAAAGAGATTTAAATATTTGTTACAAAACACAACTTATTTCAAAGTGAAAACTGTATTCTTTGAAAACTTAAGGACTTTTGATATGACTATTTGATAATTAAAAATTGGTAGCAATCAGCTTCTAAATTAGCTTGGATTAATGTATTAATGAGAAACTTGCCTTCATTTCATGAATATAAATACAGAAAAGCAGAAAAATAAATCAAAATAAGAACAAAATTATTTTTTACTCTTAACAGAACCTAATCATTTCCTAACAGAAGATTCTTTAGTTATGAGTATAGAATTGTCCCAGTAATCAGATGACTAATGTTAGAGGTCGTATGGTTTCCATAATCAGTATTTCATCATATGCACACCACTAACGATTACTAGTAATCACTTCCTGTTCGGAATAGGTGTGTAGCCATATCATGTATTTCCAGAGTGTAATAGTTAGTAAAAAGTGAGAAACACTAAGAAGATCTGTAATTAATTTTTAAGAATTTCAAATATTTACAGTCATATAATATAATTGGATCATGAGGCAATGGAATTGTTCAGTAATGTCTGTTCACTTTCATTTTGTAGTTTCACTCCTTTGCTGCTTACATTTTCCATTTCTACTGTGAATAAAGTTAATATCAATCATACAATATGACATGGATTTTAAAGGGGTATGTTCTGTCTACTTAATAAAAGCTGCTTGCATTAGTGTCTATTCACAATTGCCTAGGCAATAGGTAAGCTTTTAAAATATATAGGCATTTTAAATATATAATTTAATTTAATTTTCTTAAGATTCAAATGATAATTCTATAAGGATAGTCCTATAATTATTCATTTCAGTAGTTTAAAAATCTAATATCAGACTAATTTTAATGTTTAATGACATGTGGTTAGTGAATGAGTGAGCTAGCAGTCAGACCCAGAGATTTCTAATTCCAAAACTACATTATATATTTTCTTTGTACCACTAGTATTACGATATATAACTCTAGCACATTGCTTTTACAAAGTTAACTTTAATGCTGTTCAAAAGTGTAAATATTGAATGGATTATCCTTTATTAAGAAATTATATTTTATTTAACTTTCATGATGTTGCAATATATACTTATAGAAAACAGTAAAAAAATGATGAATGTAAGGAATATCATTTTTCTCAAATTCTACTTTTGCCAAACTGATATCTACCTGAAATAGAATATAGCATATTGCATAGAATAATTGTGAATAATTATTTAACTTGATCTTAGCACATCATTCTGCTCTAGGTTATGCCATTAAACAAAAGTTTTACTTTGAAAAAGATACTAGTAAGAAATTCAGTACAGTTAGTGTGCTTTGATTATAAGCAAATACACTAAATTTGGCTAATTTCAGAAAGCACAGAAAGGATCAAGGGAAGACTAGAAATTTCAAAGAAAAGCTAAATATTTAAGATTCAGGTAGAATGGGAAAAAGGACGTCATATCTAAAGATATAATCTCATCAGTAGAAATTTACGGAATTGTCCTCAGGACACTTTGCAGCATAAATAGCATAACGATTTATTCTTGTATTATTCTGCGTAAGTCAAATTTCAAGAGACAGAGTCTGAAGCATCAAGACTGAATGCCATGTTCAATTAAGCAGGAGATTTTAATTTATCCCAATTAGTATTCATTGAAGAAGAGCTAAATCTTTCATGAAAAACTCAAGAAGCAGGAATAAAGAGGACCAAAGTGATGGGAGATTATGAAGTTAGAGAGGGAGTAAGGAATAAAGAGCCATGAAGGACGAGAATCACTCCAAGCTATTAGACAGGACTCTGCGTATACATCCAGTCTGGAGTGTTATGTGGCAAAAGCTCACGGCTCAACCAACCCGTCTTTCAATATTTGCAGGCCATCCAGTGCTTTATATCATGTGACAAGAACTATGTATCTGAAGCTTAGGAACTCCTTCACTCAGCAATTACAGCAACATTATTTTCTGGCTGGGACCATGGGTTTTGGGTTCTCTGACTGATTTGTAATTGGTTCATACATAGGCAAGATTTGAAGAATACACTTTAATCTGGAATATTCAACATCCATTGATAAAGATAGCATCTTGTAAGTTTTCACCTTTACTATAAAAGATATAGGGTTGTTTTTGAGAGGTGGAGCTGACTGTAAGAATTTAGCTAGATTTCTTTTGGTCATCTTTTCATTCACTAATGGATGAGCTTCATTAATATTGTAAACCCATTCCCAAACTTACCAATGCCTCTTTCATGATTTTCCATATGAGCTTGGCATAAAGTAAATCACTTCAGTGGGACTGAAGCTCTGTTTTAGCAGCCAGAACCCATTTCAAAATACTTGGAGACTTTCACTATTATCTACAAATGCATCAAAGTTGACAGAATAGGCTATAAGACATGTTGAGCCTTAAGACAGCCCACACTGCCATTCTTAATAAGCAAACATTACTCATGTCAGCACCCTCATCTCCCAAGTGAACCCATCAAAGTACTCATAATTGGCCTAATTTCTGTCATAGTCACACATTTGTTTCTTTCATGTTCAGTATTTGTTCTTGCTAAGTTGACTATTATCTGAAAGGGGGTGGAACATTCTTCTAAACAAGATGATTCTTTATGTTAGTTGTTGCAGTGAGGTGGATCTAATATTAAATGTCAGACAGGTGAGAAGTATTAAAACAACCAAGGCACTTTTCAGACAGCTGGCAACAAATTCTGTTGTTATTTATTTATGAATGCCTTTGATACCCTTCATTTTCAAAATGTACTTTTTGTGATATAGAATTATCTGTTGACATTTATTTATTTTTTCTTTTAGTGCTTTAAAGCTGTTTTTCAACTGACTTTCTTATCTCCATTGCTTCTGATAAGAAGTCAGTTAATTCATATTTTCATTTCTTTTGTGTAATTTGTTTTTTATATCCCTGGGTACTTTAAGATTTACTCTGTTTCTAATTTTGAGCAATTTCAATATGTTGTGTATAGGTATGTTTTTCTTTGTATGTATTTTGTTTGGTATTCAGTGAATTTCTGAGATCAGTAAGTTTTTATTCTTCAATTTCAGAAAAATTTGCATCATTATTACTTCATTGTTTTTCTCTTGCATTTTCATTCTTATCTCCTTATGGTATTTGAATTACATGCATAATGGTTGATATTGCCTCGCTTAACAATGAGGCTCTTTTCATTTTTTGTCAAACTTTTATTCTCTCTGATCTTTAGCTCAATAATTTATTTTTATTTATCTTTGAGTTTATTGGCTATATCTTCTATTATATACAATCTGCTAAATCCATCCAGTGAAATGTTCATGTCAGTTATTATAAATTTTATTTATAAAACTGTTCATTTTCTTAATTTTAATTTTTCTACTGAGACTCCTAATCTGTTCTTTCCTTATAACCATATTTTCTTCTATATTTTAGGACATATTTATAATAACTGGGTTAACACATTTTTCTGATATTTGCAACATCTGCGTCATTTATTGTTACCCTTTGTGCAATCTTTTTCCTTTGAGTATGGGCTACATTTCCTTTACATGATCCTTTACATGTCTAATTATTTTATTGATTTATACTGGACATCGGATATGATATGTTAAAAACTCTTTGAAATCTGTTATTGTCCTCTGAAGAGAGTTCATTTCATGAAAATTTTGACTATTTAGCTATGCCTTAGAATCATATTTAATGCAAAATACTAATTGTCAAATAAATATTGAAAACAAAATCTCTGTTATATGATATGTGAATTTTTATTAATCTAAACATAAGCACATAATTTTATAACTCTTGCAGCTTTTCAATATTAAAGAGGTGAGTGGTGAGAGAGTTGTTTAAGCATGCCGATTCATTTAGATGATATAGCAGTTTTCATGCAATTTCCAAAAGACCAATCCTCCTAAAAAAGATATCTCAAGTTGTATATTGATAACAATGGATTTGGCTAAAACTCTGTGAAATATTTTGAATGGATCGCACACTGCTTTAGCACAATGTGATAACCAAGCCTAGCATTTGTTTCACTGATTATATGCAATTAATTCTTTTCTTGGTAATTAACATAGTTTTGGAAGGAACATTTTTGCATTAGCCAACCACATATTCACTAAACACAGCAAGTAGTAAAATGCTAGGCTCCTGAAGGCCAAAAATCAAACTCAGAATAAAACCAGAGCCCAAACTTGTCAGCAGAACACGGAGATGATCTTTACTTTCCTCTTTCTTCATTATAGCTGGAATAATAAAATACTCAGGAATGCCTAAGAAGCTTCTGATTTTACTTTTAGTTCTTTTCTGGATATTCTATTTCTATTCAAATCATACCTGGGCTAAGATTTATTGCCTTGCTATAAAATGGCCAAAAGCAAACGTACATAACATAAGCAAATTTTATAGAGGCAGTCTTTGCTTTACATTGTTGTACCGGAATATAAATATGGCTGTGCAAGCCGAAATCATGCAAAGTGTCATGCAAAGTATCAAAATAACAATGGAGAGAGTGGCTTTCCATTTCAGATTAAAACCTGACACCACTTCAGCCTCCTAAATTGCTAGGATTACAGGCATGAGTCATCATGCCTGGCTACCAGTTTGTTATACAGGATATAACTCAGAAATAACCAAATGAAAAAGATGCATAGGGCAAGGTATGGGGAAACAGGATCTTCTCTGCCTTTTCTGGGCATGTCACCCTACAGGCACTTTGATGTGTTTACTAATCTAGAAGCACTCTGAATTTCAAATCTCATTGCTCAGGAGTTTTCATAGAGCTCAATCTCGAGCTTCCTCTCCTCTCACTGGAGGTGAGTGAGTGGGTCTGAAAGTTCCAACCTTCTAATCACTTGGTTTTTCTGATTACAGGCACCAACCTAATCTACCTCATTAACATAAACTCAGGTGTGATGGAAAGGGGCGAGTAATGAATAACAAAGATACTTCTAACTCTCAGGAAATTCCAAAGGTTGTAGAATCTCTGCACCAGAAACTCAGAAAAAAAAAATATTTTTATTACACCACAAATATACTTTGAGACATTAAAAATATTGAAGAATAAATACTTTTTTATATGAAATTTTAACAGAAGTTTGAGCAGTGCTTGCCTACTTCTTGCCACGTATCTTACCATACAGGGTGAGTACCCTTTATATGCACTGGCATGTTATCATCATCTTCTTGTCACACATCTCATAACAGCTAGGAAAGGTTGTCTACTTCTAAGGACTCATACAATTAATTTGGACTCACCAGGATGTTCCAGGTTAATCTGCCCATTTTAAGGATGTAAACTTTAATCATGGCTGCAAAGCTCTTTTTTCCATGTAAGGGATTGCCAGATTTCAGAATTACAGCCTGGACATCTTTGTTGAGCCATAATCCTTCCTTCTATGGTAGGATACTATGCATACAAAGTTCCAAGACATACACACCTTACTAATATGTGTGTTAAGGAAATGCTAATATTTAGCAAAGTCATACATAAAAAAAAAAGCAAAAGAATAATAGACCCAATTTTTAGAATATTGTTTATCCTAGACTGAGAGAGAGAGAGCGATAGCTGTACAGTCTGGAAGGAGAACACAGAGGCAGAAATTCAATAGAATCCTATTTCTTAAATTGGTGAAAGGTACAAAGTAATTTTTTTTATAATTTTATCCCTTATATGTACCTCATAGGAATATACAAAAGTGCATACAAATGAATATACTAAATATTTTACAATAATAAAAATTATAAAATTTATACTGGAAACCACTTATTTGATTATTGGTGACTAAAATATTTAAAACAAATCTCCTCCTGAGAACAATTAGAAAAACTAAGCCAAAAAATTCAGGAAAATATTTGCTTAAAGTTATCTTAAAGTTGCACAAGGTCATTGACAGTTACTGGGGCAAAATTCAGGAGTTAGAAATACAGACATGAGAGTTCAGCATTTGGGAACATTTTACACCTGGGGCATTTATCAATTTTGAAAATATTATTAAGTCAAAGCAATAAAATGGGCCAAGTGTAGTGCTTATGTCTGTAATCGTAGCACTTTGAGAGGTCACGGTGGGAGGAACTACTTGAGGCCAGGAGTCAGAAACCGGCCTGAGCAACACAGTGAGACCTTGTCTCTACAAAATGTGAAAACATTAGCTAGTTGGGGTGGCATGTGACACTTACTCAGGAGGCTGAGACAGGAGAATCACTTGAGCCCAAGCGTTTGAGGTTGTAGTGAGTGTGATGACGCCATTGCACGCTAGCAACACAACAAATCATAACAAAAAACAAAATAAATAAAAAAAATAAATTCTTACGATATAACTCATAAGATAACAACAACGACAACAAAAAGCTATAAAGGCAAAGAGAAGAACCTCTAAAGCTGAGAAAGAAGAAAAAATGACTTTGAAAAGTAACTGATGACTAACTTCTCATCATGAACAACAGAAGACAGAAAATTATGAAATATTATCTTCAATGAGCTGATTTAAAATAATTTTCATCTTAGAATCATACTCAGTGAGTATAATATCCTTCAACAATAAAATTACAATAAAGATATGTTTAAACAATAATCACCGAAACAAGCAATAATTGGTTTCAGCCATTAAGCTCATTTTTATACACAAGGTGCAAGAGACATAAATGAAAGTTGTGGTTTGACAGTCAAAGAAAATCTATTTCTTAAACGTATGATCTTTTATTGTGCTTAGCATTGCTAGTTATTAATTTCCCTTTATAAAATTAGAATCAATATAGATACAGGTATAAATATTACAAATATAGATCAATGAGTTATTGTTGCTCACCACCTCATCACAAAACTTGATGGCTTAAAACAATATGAATTTATTTCTCACAATTGTACAGGTCAGTTGAATGGTATTTCTGGTGTTAGCCTGGTTTACTAATATATCTGTGCTCATCTGCAGATTGGTAGGAAGCTCTATTGAACTTGGCTGGGCACTCCTTGGCTGTAGGCTGATCAGGCTGATAGGAAATGTTTTGACCAGGAGAATTAGGCTCTTCCCCACGGGATCTCACATCATCCATCAACTAGGACAAATTTGGTTCTACTGAAGTGGTAGTCCTGCAGGAGGGTAGGAGGAAACAAGACAGGTCTTTAAAGTATAGGCTCAAATCAGGCACACTGGCATTCTTGTGTGCAAAGCACATTACAAGGCCAGTCCAAATTCAAAGACAGAAATAAATTCTTTCTACCATGTGATGGTACAAAAGCAATTTTACCTTGCAAAGGGTTTGAGCATGAGGAAGAATGGAAAATTAAGGAAAAGTTTTAAATCTGTGTCACAAAATGATTCTCACTTCATGGCATTATGGACAAAATAAAATAAAGGATACTGGTACAAAACAGATGATTCATATGCGAGCTCTAGTCCAGGAAGCTTTAACACACAATCTCTCTTTTAAAAAATGATCATTAGAGGTTGGAAAAATGGCAGAGTTAGGGTAGCCTCCCAGATTCCTGCTTCCAGAGAGGGAGACGTAGATCCCGGTCTGCTACACACAATCGGAGCGCTCTCCCACAAAAATAGGAAAGGGAATCGCTGCAGATTCAGCGGGGGACACACAAATCAGGAAAAAGAATAACAGGAGATAGGAATACAAAACCTGGAAAGTGCGGACAGACAACAATAGAGAGAGGAGCGTGCGACGGCGGCGCCAGCCTGGCCAGTAAGTGCACCGGGACAAGTCCCGCACGGGACA
>CAUYSK010073622.1:0-12231 GCA_963575035.1 Avahi laniger | reverse complement strand
CTTTCTTCAAAACCCCCCTTTTGCATCTTCTTTTCATTCTTTAAGCACTAAACATCTTGAAAGAATTGTCTCCAGAGCAGCTCCGGCTTCCTCATCACCCACTTGCATCTTAATCCTTTGGCACCTGGCTTCCTCCCTTGTTGCTGGATGGGGATCCTCTCCCAGGCCCAGTGGTCTGTCCCCAAGGCTTGTTTCCACGAGGCCCCACCTTGCCCTGTGCCCCTCGTCCACCCAGCCCCACGCGCCAGCCTTCTTGCCGACTCGAAGGCTCACTTCCTGTCTCAGGGATTGCTGTTCTCTCTGCACAGAATACCCCTCACCCCGAGTTAGTCAGGGCTCTCCAGAGAAACAGAGCCAATCGAATGTGCATGTATGTATTAATAGAAAGAGAATTATTTAGGGAATTGGTTCATGTGATTATGGAGGCTGACAAGTCCAAAATCCGCAGGGCAGGTTCTCAGACTGGAGACCTAGGAAAGCCAGAGTTTTCTCTTGCTTGTGGGGGGGTCGGTCTTTTTTGTTCTTTTTGGCTAGGCCTTCAATTTATTGGGGGAGGCTCACCCACATCATGGAGAGCAATCTGCTTTACTCAAAGTTCACCAATTTAAACATGAATCTCATCAACAAACACCCTCACAGAAACATCCACAATATTTTCCATGTGTCTTGACACTGTGGCCCAGTAAGTTGACAGACGATGACGTTAGCCATCACATACCCCACCTCCATTGCCTTCATAGCTGACTCGGCTTCCTGCTCACTCCCATATCACCATTTCAAAAGCCCTCACTTATGCTCCAGTCTAAAGCAGCCTCTCTGTTCTATATTTTTTTTTGTAGCAAGTTTCACTGTCTAAAATTAGCACATTTTTGTTTGTTGAGTTTTTTATTTATTTATTTATTTTTATTTATTTTTTAATTTCAGAATATTACAGTGGTACAAACACTTTGGTTACATATATTGCCTTTGCACCACCCAAGTCAGAGTTACAAGTGTGCCCATCCCCCAGACAATGAGCACCACACCCATTAGGTGTGAATATACCCATCCCCTGTACCCCACCCCCACCTGTCCAACGCCTGATGAATATTTATTTCTTCCATATATGCATATAAGTGTTGATCAATTAATACCAATTTGATGGCGAGTACATGTGGTGCTTGTTTTTCCATTCTTGTGATACTTGACTTCAAAGAATGGGCTCCATCCCATCCAGGATAATACAAAAGGTATTAGTTCACCATTGCTTTTTAAGGTTGAGTAGTACTCCATGGTATACATATACCACATTTTATTAATCCACTCATGTATTGATGGGCACTTGGGTTGTTTCTACATCTTTGCAATTATAAATTTTGCTGGTGGGACTGCAAATTAGTACAACCTCTATGGAAAGTAGTATGGAGATACCTCAAAGAACTAAAAGTAGAACTACCATTCAATCCAGCAATACCACTACTGGGTATTTACCTAAAGAAAAAAAAGACATTCTACAATAAAGACATCTGCACTCAAATGTTTATAAAATTAGCATTTTTGTTTGTTGGTTTACATATTTATTCCCCATCATCTCTGCCATCTTCACCACCAGCGTGTGACATGAAGGATATTCATCTTGGCCACTACCACACCCCCAGTACATAAATGCATGACACTTATTAGGCACTGTGATAGTGTTAGTTTGGATCATCCAGGAAACCAATGCCAAGATGGAGTTGGAAGTGCAGAGATGGACTGGGGTACCACCTGTAAAGCCAAAGCGGTGGGGGTTGGGGAGCCTCTGGACCCTAGTGCAGCCCTGAGGACTGAGCAAGGATCAGGGAGGAAGAGGGCTAGGCAGGAAGGGTCTTATCTTGCAGCACAGTTCTGAGAACATTTCGGCCAGCCCTCTGGGAAGTCAGTGCATAGGAGTCCCACATCTCACTGGGACGGATGGCCATCTTCAACCATTGGCTGGGAAGCTTCCAAGAGAAATGTGCCCCACACAGATGCGTGGGCCATCATGAGGACAGGCCAGGCCGCCATCATGCCCCTCAGATGGAGAGCTGGATGGGGCATTTTCATGGCCATCTCTGGCACTTAGTAACTATTGGGTGATTGAATGGATGAATGATCTTGGTCGACATCCTGCTCCATCTCTCCTTAGCACAGGACACAACTGATGGCCACGTTCCTCCCACATCATTCCTACAACTCTCCCTTGGCCTCTGTGTGCTTGCATTGCATCCCCCTGATTTCCCTCTTACCCCTGCAGCCCTTCTATTTCCTTCTCTGTTCGCTCTTCCTCATCTCCATCCTGATAAAAAGGTGTCCGCAAACTTCCACCCCCTGCAAGTCCTCTTTCTTCTGCTGCACTGTCTTGTGTGCCTGTGACAGGCTTGGAATGAAAGGTCGGGAAGAGAAGGCGTTGTCTGGGTGACACCAGTCATACTGGTCGTTTACAGAGTGCTCACCATGTGCCAGGCCCTCAACTGAAGCTGTTATTTGTTGGTGATCCTCCCTTGGACCCTAATTAGGCATTGGCATCCCATTTTAGAGATGTGGAAACTGAGGCCTAGGGGGCTACTTACCCTGAGGTCACACAGCTTATGAACCACCGGAATTCAAAGTCAGGTCCACATGGCCTGAAAGCCTGTGGTGTTCTCACCAGACTGAACATCCTTGAGGTTAGAAGTCATATTTTACAACCTTTTATATCCCATGGCACCTGGTGTAACTGAACGCATAGTAGGTACTTGATGACTACTGAATGCGTAATGGATTCCTACCCTGGGACACACTGCCTGCAGAGCCCCGTCAGCAGGGAAAGGGTTAACGGCTCTGGTGGAGGAAGTTTGGCTTTGGGCAACCTCTTTTAAATAATGAGCCTCCAGTATTCTTGCTAATGACATTTTCCTCTCACTGCTCCAGGTTTTACTCACAGGAGTAATGAATTAATTAGTGAATATGGGTGAGATGCTCTTTGAAGTCGTAAAAAGCCCAGAGTACAAATGCTAAGAAAAGGGACCAAATAGACTGAATCAGATACCCTGTGAGTGCTGAACAGCTCAGTGTGGCTGAATCACCACCTCTCTGGGGACAAGTGCAGACAGAACAAAGAAAAGGAAGAAGAGTCCCCTGATGGCACCATGAACACAACCAAACACCCAGGCCAGCCTTCAGCTGCTCCTGTCCCTCCTGGAGGCCTGGCAAACAGCTTATTTGGTCTGCTCACCCATGGATTCACAGTGGCCACCCGGACACCTGTGCAGGAGAAGAATCTGGGGCTACCTAGAGGTTCAGCAAGAAAGAATACCATGTTATCAGTGTCTGCGGGCGTGTTGTGTTGGCTTAAGTAATGCTACAAAATTGCTACATAACCAACCACCCCAGGACTCAGGGGCTCACAATGGCCACCACGTATTCTTATAATCTGCAGGTGAACCGAGGGTTGGCTGGTGGAGGATGGGTCTGGCTGGTGTGGCTCAGCCTTGCTCCACGTTTCTCTTCCCTTCCTGGGGTCAGCCGCTAGCTCAAGCTTGTTCTCCTTGTGGCCATGGCAGAGGTGCAAGGGGACAAGCCCCTTACTCAAGTGCATCCCAAGCCTCAATCTGTGCTCATCTGCTAACATGCCATTGGCCAAAACAAGTTGCATGAATGAGAAGAGCCCAGTGACAAGAAGTGAGGAAGTGTGCCTGACCACAATGGGAGGACACTGCAAGATTGTTAATATATTTATACTAAAAAGGGCTGGATACAGTGAGGGGTAAAGAACTGAGGGCATTAATGCAGTCTAACATGGGATGGAGGAGGGGGAAGAGCAATCCACCAGGTATTTGGCACCCACGACCAATAATCCAAACTCCTCACCCCGCTGCTTCTGCAAGGCAATGGGCTGGAAGCTAGACAGTGACCCCCTCAGAGCAGGACATGAGCTCTCAGGTTCATCAGCCCCAACCAGGCCTGCTTCCCTCATGTACGCCACCTGGCTCCTGAGAGCACTGGAGGTGGACACCACCATCATAAAATACACTTGACATTGCAGCTAGCATCCATACATAACACCACCTAAACCAAGGAATCTGCCACCAAGTAAAAGAAGCATTGCCAATTCAGTTGTCCTAAGAGATAAATAGCTACATAATCACGTGACCTTTGCTTAAACAGTCTATGCCTGGTGAAGTACAAATATGAAACTTTCATTCCCTCCTATTGCTGCCTTCAAGGTTGCTGTGTTGAGTCTCCTTTCCCAACCCTTAGTGACATCCCATAGCTTGTCAGTCACTTTTAAATATTAAAATGCAGCCAAGTCCACCTGAAAACACAGTGTCCTATTTAATTTTGCCTTTACATTGCCCTCTCCTCTCACTGCTTGCCATATCTTGGCCTGAAGAATGTGGGGTGAAGGGAATAGACTACATCATTTCTTCCTCTACCTCATCTGTCTCCACTTCTAGCTTCTCCAGGGGAGGGGTGGAGAGAAGAGGGAATTAAGGGGAAATAGGGAAATCTTTTTACTTGATAGGTGTTCTCTAGGCCAACTATGAGCTCTGAGCAGTGGGCACCCAATTGCTGGCTGTCTTATGGGCAGATGTAGGAGGCCCTGCAGGGTCTCTCCACTGTGTCATGAGAGGTGCACTCTGGAATAACTTCCAGTTCCTCCACACCCACACTCAGGTCTCTCCCTGGCAACCCTCCCTCCAACAGCCTTCTTGGGCTGGGTACCAGCAACACAATGTGACGGATGTCTTTGACCCCCATCTCTCATCCTCAGGCCACCGTTGTGCCCTGGCCGCTGCCCTAACAATAAGCTCTAGCATCTCGTTTCTGCTGCACAAGGCATCTCTTGTTCTCTGCCTGGACCTCTCACCTTAGGAGCTGTGCGCTGGGGTCTGCTCAGCCACTCTGGTGCACATGCAAACTGGAAGTGTGAGAGCATTAACACCTCCAGGACTCTACATGGCCAATGAAGACCAAAACACAGTTTTCCACGTCTCTGGTGAACAATTCCAAGGCGCCATCCCAGCAGGAGCAAGACCTACTTGCCCACAGCAGTAACACAGTTGCCCACAGTGGTAACTGGCTCAAGAATGCATCCATGGGATCGGCTTTCCCTCCTTCCATATCACTCTTCCCAGTCCCTCCACCCTGGTCTGTGGAATTTGTATGAAGTTTCAACAAGCTGATATAAATGAATACTAAGTATGGTCCTTGGCACATAATGATCAATAAGTGTTAAGTATTATTGTAATATTCTAGTGTGTGTTTCTCATTTTACCACAAAACTGTCAAAACATTGCATGAAAATGTAAAATATATATAGTATATATATGTTATATATTATACATGTAATATAATATAGATATAAAATATATTTAAATTGCCCATATATATTGCCCATATACTGGTATCTATACTGTTCATACGATAGCCACTGGCCATAGGTATCTTTTGAACACTTGTTGGTACCACATGTTAAAACAATGATGTATTGGGTTAAATAAAATATATTATTAAAATAATTTCATCTATTTCCTTTCACTTTATTAATAGAAAATGTTTATGTTAATGTTAACATACATGTTATTTTATACAAGAAAATATACAATGTTAATGTTTAAAATAAAATGTTTCAATTATATATGTAGTTTACATATTTTTATTGGACAACACTGTTCTATAAGGTGCTTAACACAGGACCTAAAACAGAGTGAATTTCCAATAAAATCATTCTTTTTTGACTCAAAGTTATCTCATCTATTCCCATAAGGTAGGTGCTATTATCCATTTCACATACAAAGAAACTGGTGCTTAACACAGAAATTAAATAACCCCCAGGCAGCTGCGGCGCTGGGAGCCCCACCCTGTCCCTGCATTTCCAGAGCTTGTCTCGCTCTGCTATGACTTGTTTGCTGTTTTGAAGGCATCAGCTGTCTGGTTCTCCCAAGCGATCCACAGCAAAACCCTGAAACCCAAAAGCCCCGAGATCTGTCCTAGTGGGAAGCAAGGACGTGCAGGGTGGTTTGACCACGGCAAGTTCCTCAGCTGGGCCTGGGCGGTGAGTGCGCCCACAGGACAAGGGAACTGGAAGGTGGGCACAGCTCCTGAAGGGGAGGGAGGTCGATGAGTCCCAAGGACCGGTGCCGGGGCAGACAGGCACCCTGTGATCTGGACCCTGAGTGAGCAGCACTTCCTGACTGGACCACACTTGTTCACTTGCCTTTTGTCTCTGCGGATAGCTCCGTTCTTGTCAATATGGCTAAGAGAAAGCGACGTTGACTGTTGTTGATGGACAACAGCGTGGCCCGCACCCTCAAGAGCCCGCACCTCTTGCCTCCTGGGGAGAGACAGCCAAGGGAGGTCAGAGACACCCGAACCCTCAACCCACCGAAATCTAGGGTGATATGAGGACACTTGGCCCGGTTTGAAGTTTTGCCCTTCCAATCGGAGGTGGAGAATCCGACCTGAGAGTTCACACAGTGACAAGTGGCTCCTGCAGGCAGGCGGTGGAAGGGACTCGGGGACATGGAGGTGCGGGGTGAGGAGAAGGCAATGGTCTTGGAAGTCCTGGTCAAGCCCAAACTCTGTTTCTGCCAAGGCCCTCAGCTACTTTAATCTCAGGTGTCACCTGCACCAGCCGTAGTCTTTGAGGACTACCCCTCGGACCCTGCCATCCCCATGCCCTGGAACGGCCGGGAGGCTCCCAGCCTCCCTTCTGTGGCCTTGACCTGAGGCCCATGGAGCTGAGACTTGAAAAGCGCTGGACCAGACTGCAGCGTGGGCGTGCAGAGCCGGGACGGCGCAGGGGCGAAAAATAGTCAGGACCCACATACGGACCCCCTCGACCAAAAGTTCACATTCAAAGCACCTGACGGAGGCCAACCCGGATCTCCCCAAACTTGAAGCAAACGTAGAGCTCTTTGTAAGAACGTAAAGAACTCAATAGCACCACCTTCTGGCAAAAAGAAAAACTACAAGCCGTCGAATTTGAAACTGACATTAATACAGAAGCGTTGAGCAATGCAAACCAAAGGGACGCTGAGAAATCATTTGCTGTGTCAAGTCCCTCATTTTACAAAGCGGGAAACTGACAATGAGGCCATGACAGGAAAGGAGACTTTCGAAACATCAGACAGACTGTTGAAGACAGAGTAGAAGGTTGAATTTGAGACTCCCAACATTGACGGTGTTCTGCCTGAGGCCATAGGAAACAGGGATGGACCTTAATGTCCCACGACCACGGAGCTGCCGTGCCAAGTAACATGCAGTTCAGATTAGTACTGTCCCCACTTTGCAGGGGAAGCCCTTTACTTGGACTCAGGTCCCAGCGCTCGTGTCCAGGCGTGACCACAACGCTGCTCTGCCTTCCCGAGAACTGAAAACCGACACCTGGGAGATTTCCGTTGCAGCCGCCTCCCTCCCAATCCTGTCGTCAAGAAGGGGGCTGGGGCAGCTCCATAAAGAACCATTACTGGTGGCACCACGGTCTGCTCACTTTTACCAGTTTTGGAAAAAATTCTAATGACATCTCCAACTTGTTTATTTTTCATGATTTTTCCCAAGACTCCTACATACAAGACAGTTGAACTTTTGGACTGTTTAAGGCCAAACAGCGTGGAATCTTTCCTGCACTCTGCCCAGTGCAGAATTCCACAAGGACCATCTACACAGACCCCTGCCTGGTGGTTCATTTAGAAATGGGGCAGGTCCTCTCCCATACACAGGGAAATGCTATTGATAGGTGGGGATCTCCAGAAATCAAGAAGCCCACTTCCAGGAGGATTGCTTCCCAAACTGCCACTAGTACTTAAGCAAACCACTGTCCCTCAGTAAGCAAGTGTTGAATGAATGACGTGAAGCCCAGCAAGAGAGCATCCTGACATCCATTATGTTACCTGCGTCAGGCCCCACCCTTGACACCCCTCGCTCATTTGTCCCGGTCTCCTGACTCCCAGAAAGTCAATCATCCCTGGATTCTTCACTTGCCACTCTATATTCATCCCACCCATGACTTCCATTTCCACATAAATGCAGGTGGCCCCCAAATCCTAATCTCTAGCCCTATCCTCTCTGGAGGGCTAGATTTAATGATGCCATGATCTTCCTGTGTCAGTTAGGAATGCATTCACTCAATTTATCAGACAGCCTCATGTACAGCCCCGAAGTAAATAAGCAGGGGCTTATCTTGTTCACATATCAGGTAGTCTGGAGGTAAGTGGTTGCTGGCGTTCATTCCATAGTTCAATAATGTCAAGGCCAGCATCGAAGCTGTTTTCTTGAGTTTTTCTCCTGCTTATTGCTTCAAAGTTTCATGAAGCTACTACGCAGTAAGAAAGAGGGAAAGCATAATGCTTCCCAGAGCACCTGGTGGATTCAGAACCCAGTGACAGAGCTGCCCCTCACTGCAAGACACATCCTGCACCATCCAGGTGCTGTCAGCCAGGAAGACAGGGGCCCTGGTGTTGTCACAGAGTTCAGCAATGCCTGGTCTGAAATCCGTAACTCTCCTGAGACCACACTGTCACCCTCAACCCGCCATCTCAGTTGTCATCACCTTCTGCACTGCCTGTTCAGAAGTTCCTCTAAATCAGTTCTCTCCTCTCCTCTCTCCTCTGTCAGGATCTTAGTTCAAATCTTTGTCATTCCTCACGTGATTACTTTCACAAGATTGGGAAGTCCCTTTGTTGTCTGGCCCCCACCTACCTCTCTCTCTCACCACTTGTCTTCACTGAAGCCACTTCTCACATGCACACACAGACACAAACACGCACGTGTCAGTTGCCAGCTTCCTTCCTTTGCAGCATTGCTCCTCCTGCCTCCTGGACCACAGCCCTGCCCGACCCCATCCTGCCCCCACCAAATCGCCGCTCTCGTATTCCAATATATTTGTTCTCGTCTCAATCTTCTAGATGGCTAAGATGACCATTCCTTAAGGAAGACATCCTTGACTCCCCACATCGGTGAGGTGCTCCTCCTCTGTGCTCCCACAATGCCTGGTATTATGATTTCCACTTCCATCTAAACACCAATACCCCCAAACCCCAATCTTCAACCCTGTCCTCTCTGGAGGGCTGGATTTAATGGTGTCGTGACAAACCCGTATCAGAAAGCCTGATGTGCATCCCTGAATGAAACAAGCAGGGCTTTATCCTGCTCACATATCAGGTAATCTAGAGGTGGGTGGTTGCTGATGTTAATTCAATGGCTCAATAATGTCAAGGCCAGGATCAGGGCTGTTCTCTTGACTCCTTGAGGAAGTCCAATAATAATGCTGCCTTCCCTGCCCACTTCTGAGTTAATTGAGAAATAAAACTAAAGAGTCAACTTACAGAGAACCACTGCTTCATCTTTTCACTGATAAAAACTGACACTGGGGAATGTGCAGCATAAATTAGAGCAAGTGGAATTTCTAATCCTGAAGCCCAGAGGGGACGGACTTATCTGTTCAGCTTCATGGAGCTGAGACGAGCCTCAGACCCACCCACCCTCTGCAGGGGCAGAACAGGGCACATGCCAGGGTGTTTCTCAGAGATTCTTAAAAATTTCTTGTGCAAGGGAATATCAGGCGTGGGAAGAAGCATGCCCCTCCACACCCCGTTCATAACTTTTCCTCCACCACGTTATTCTCAAGTTGTGTATCTAGGTCTGTCTCCATCATACTGTGCATTCCATGGATTTTCTCTGTGTCATTTCTAGAAGGATCACACAGACTTGCTCCTCTGCCCAGCTTATCCTCTGCATAGCAATCAGAGTGGTCTTCCTAAAGAACCATAGCTAATCATGTCACTCCCGGATCCTACCCGCCTAGAGGAAAAGGTGCCTTGCAGCCCAGTCTGGCCCAACCCACCTCCCTCCAGCTTCTGTCGCCCCCCACACCCCATTCCAGCTGCACTAGACTCCCCAGACAGACTTCCCTGGACAGCCATAACTTTCCTGACTCTTCCTCTTCTCACCTGCTGCTCCCTTGGCCTGAACCAAGCATCCTCTTTTTCTTCTGCCCTCCACATACAATCTTGTTCATCCTTTAAGACTAAGCAAAGTTTCTCTTCTCTGTGAAGTCTTCTCCCAACACTTGTCCAGGGTAGGGAATATACATCTCGGTCTCCAGTAATTATCTAGAATTTAACAGGAGCTCAAGAAAAGCCTGTAGTATGAAGGCATTATTAGATGAATATCGGAGTCAAGGAATGAGTGAATAAACTTATCTTCCCACCTAGATTGTACATTTTCTTACTGGCAGGAATCACGCCTTATAACTTTTGGGATATTCACTTGGATCTCCAATAATTATCTAAAACATAACAAGAGTTGAATAAAAGTTTTCAGAATGAAAGCATTATTGGATGACTATGTGAATGAATGAATGAATGAACTGGTCTAACCAAGTAGACTGTGAATTTCTTACAGGCAGGAGCCATGCCTTAGACTCTTCTGTACCTCCCCACAAACAAAAATGGTGATGATGATGACGACGATGATGATGACGACGATGATAGTGACCGCTACTAATCAGCAGGCTTCTTGTCTCTTTCTCTTCCTCCCAGACTTAAAATGCACCTGAGAAAGCTTTCCAATCTCACTGAGCTGTTCAGAGAAATAAATGATAACGTGTCAGAGCAACATTTTGCAAATATAAAACACTCTCCAAATGGTTTCACCCCCGGGGCAGTCCCTGGCTTTGAAGGAAAGTAGCTGTCTAACCACTTTAGCGAAGACTTGTGTTCTGGAATACACCCGGGGCAATACCTTGTCATCTGCTAAAAGGTTTCAGAGCAAGAAAACATCCTGCCTGAGCAGAAATATGGGCAACTTCAAAATTGCTGGCAGTGGTAAAGCTCTGACTGACGCTGTCTCCCTGGACGCAGTGTCTGGTTGTACTTTATCCTCCGCTTTTGTTCGGGTCAGGATATGAGGACATGGTTTCTGCAAGACAATGAGACCTTTTGTCTCTGGGACCAGGGTGCTGATCTCCCTGTGGACCTGTGCCTACCAGGAGGGGGCTCAGCAATGGTCTATGTAGCAGAAATTGGGGTCCGGCCCTGGGGCTCCAGATCAAATCCTAACCAGCTGCGTTGTATGATCGTCTCTGAGCCTTGGTTTCCCTTTTAGTCTCTACGTCTCCAGAGGGCAGGGACTATGCTGTCTCCACCTTTCAAATCTATGCAATAAAAGTTATTTCTTTTCTGTGCTTACTCAACTCTTAGCCGCACTGGCCCTCATGCCATTTCTAAGGCATTCTGGACACATGTTGGCTTTAGGACTATTATACTAGCTTTTTCTCCCTGCAGACAGCAACATGGCACTCTCTTGCCACTCTTAAGTTTTTGTTTACCATTCTATTTATAATTACAACCCCGTTCCCAATCCCCAGCGCTCCTTTCCCCAATTTATTTTTCTCCATAGCACTTACTACCTTCTGGCATACTATGCAATTTCCTCACTCAGTTAGTTTATTACCTGTTTCCCACCTCCTACTCCATTAAAATGGAAGCAGCCAGGGATGGTAGGGATTTTTGTCTGTTTGTTCACTATTTAGAACAGTGCCTGGTACATAGCAGGGACTCAAACAAATCTGTTGAAGGAGTAAATGTATTCAATACATTTATTGAGCATCTGCAATTTGTCTGGCTCAAGGATATAGAAATGAATGAGAAGGCCCACAGGATGCTAAGCATCTAGCAGGAGAGACAAATAAAGGCAAATAAACCCATTAATCAATCAAATTGGAGCAGAAATAGAAGATTGACAAGTTCAGGGACAACCCATCAGAACTAACCCATTCACTTGGGAGGAGAGAGGAGTCAGAGGTATCCTGGTGGACAGAGTCCTGCTCTGAGTTTAGAGGGATAAATAGCATTTCCTAGGGTTTAGGGACCTGATCCAAAGTAGAAGGCTTTTTTTAGAAAACACCAAAGCCAAGGCATTGTCATTTGTTGAAAATTTTCTATTATGAGCAGAGATGTGTAGCACCAAGATCATTTAATAAGTATGTATTGAATGGGTGGATGAATAAACGATTTAAACAAAAAGAGGCAGTCCCAGGCACCTTCTAGCCCTTCTCCTCTGTATGCCTTGGTTCTATAGTACATTATAGGTTGAGTATCCCAAATCCAAAAATCTGAAATTCAAATGCTCCAAAATCTGAAATTTTTTGATAGCTGATACAGCACTCCAAGGAAATGCTCATTGAAACATTTCAGATTTTGGATTTTCAGATTTGGGATGTTCAACCAGTAACTTTAATGCAAATCA
>CAUYSK010073620.1:0-22336 GCA_963575035.1 Avahi laniger | reverse complement strand
GGTACCTTCCAAGGTGGGAGTTACCATGGAAATTTACACGTGCGGGCCGCCCAGGGGTTACGTCACACTGGGTAAATGGAAACTTACAAGCTCTTTTCGCGGGCTTTTGTAAATGTGTGGGCTTGGTCGGCCACTTTAGGTAATCAGGCAGATCCACATGGCTCGTGGCCATCTTGAACAAGCGGCTGCCGGGCCTCATGGCTCCCGACACTCCACCTAGATTTAATAACCGTTTTCTTGTCATCATATGTATTTTTAGTCTATCTTTTATTTATGGTAAGCTAGAAGGCAATTTTGTCCTTATATGTATAATAGTGACATATAATTTTTATAAAATGTAGTTGAATTTTAAATATGGAACAAATATGAAGAAGACTTTGAGGCAAATAGTAATGCAAGTGGTTCTCAAAAGAGGCAGAAGCCACGAAGGTGATAAAAGAAAGACTAAAATTTGGAAAATCATTAGTGCTATACAGTGAGGGTAACAGTGATTGAAAGTGTGGAGGCTCCTCCTTTTGCTTGGTCTACCCTAGTTGATACTCTTCAACCTCCTCCTATCAGCTCAGTAAAGAAGGACTGTTTTAATGATATAATACAAGGCTAGTTAAAAGCACAAAGAATGTTCAAATCCCATACTGTCGAATGTCCTTCCTCTCCAAAGAATCCTAAAGAACTCATACATAAAGATGGAAAGTAACACTTTTTATCAGCTGGGTATGGTCAACCCTCAGAATTCTTTGGGGATTTGTTCCAGTATCTCCCATGGATACAAAAATCCACAGATGCTCAAGTCCATGATAGGAAATGGTGTAGTATTTGCATATAACCTATGCACATCCTCCTGTATACTTCAAATCATCTGTAGATTACTTATAATACCGAATACAATGTAAATGCCATATAAACAGTTGTTATACTGTATTGGTTTTTATTTTTCTATTGTTGTACTATTATTTTTTATTGTTTGGTTTTTTCTCCATTTCTCATTTGCTTTATTTTTTAAATTTATTTTTTTACTGAGGTAAAATGTACATATATCATTTACCATCTTCACCATTTTTAAGTGTACAGTTCAGTGATAATAAATTTATTTGTTCAGCAGTTGGTTGAATCTGGGAATTTGACCCTGCTAATAGGGAGGGCCCACTGTCATTTCCCATAATGCCTCTGCCACATGGCTAAAGCTTGAGACCTATAAGTCTGCCTTCTTCTTCAGCCTTAATTAAAACTTCAGGATTGTACCACTCACTGGGGGCCCCATGATACAAAAATTTGAAGTAATAACCAATATACTCAGACTGATGCAGAGAAAAATATAAGGGCAGGTGTCATATATGAGAAAAATGGAGTAGCCATGGAGAGAGTCTCCATCTCTATCTCCCTTCATGTGATAGGAAAGGGAAAAGTGTCATCACATGCACAGTGACACTGTCCATTTATTTAACAAGCATACACTTACATAGAACCAACCAAATCCCGGGCACTGATCTAAGTATTTTTAGATATTTACTATATCCACATAAGAGCTACATGAGGCAAATACTTATTAATATTTTACAGATGAAGAAACTGAAGCACAGTTGAGTAGCTTACACAAGGTCACACAGCTAATGGGAGGAGAGAGCCTCATACACTCAAACACCAAAGAGCACACTCCTTTTTTTTCTTTTTTTTAAATTAATTTCAGAATATTATGGGAGTACAAATATTTTGGTTACATATAATGCCTTTGCCTCCCCCAAGTCAGTGCTACAAGTGTACTTTTCCCCCATACAGTGCACTCTGCATCCATTAGATGTGAGTTTACCCATCCCTCCACCTCCTCCCACCTGACCAGCACCCGATGAATATTACTACTATGTGAGCACCTAAGTGTTGATCAGTTAGTACCAATTTGATGGTGAGCACATGTGGTGCATGTTTTTCCATTCTTGAGATACCTCACTTAGAAGGACTGGCTCAGTCTGTATCCAGCATAATATAAGAGGTGCTAGTTCACCATTGTTTTTTGTAGTTGAATAGTATTCCATTTTTTTGTATTTGAATAGTATTCCATGGTATACATATGTCACATTTTATTAATTCATTCATGTATTGATGGACACTTAGGTTGTTTCCACGTCTTTGCAATTGTGAATTACGCTGCCATAAACATTTGAGTACAAATGTCTTTATTATAGAATATCTTTTTTTCCTTTGGGTAGATGCCTATTGTGGGATTGCTGGATCAAATGGTATTTCTATTTTTAGCTCTTTGAGCTATCTCCAAATTGCTTTCCACAGGGGTTGTAGTAATTTGCAGTCCCACCAACAGTGTAAGAGTGTTCCTATGTCTCCACATCCATGCCGGCAGCATTTGTTGTTTTGGGACTTTTTGTTAAAGGCCATTCTCACTTAGTTAGGTGATATCTCATGGTGGTTTTGATTGCATTCCCCTGATGATTAGAGACACTGAGCACTTTTTTATATGTTTCAGAGAGCACACTCTTAATCACTAAGCCAGGATCAACCTGATTATTCACTAATGTTTTCCTGAAAAGACTCAGAAGGGGATGTGCAGAGAAATGTAGACTCATTTCTTGGACCACATCCAGCAGCAATAAAAGAACGAGAAAGAAGGTTCTACTTCATTGATTCTCAAACATTGCAATCTATGGACCATGTCAGCAATAAACTCAAATGTAAGATCACCAACTTCATGAGGTTTCTCTAAATAATACCAATGATTTGTCATCATTAACTAAATACCATCTCCTTTAATGAGGCACCGATTCTATACACAACTATCAATTCTTTATTTAAACTAAGCTACTAACAAAAGTATAGACATGAAAATATAAGCACTCATATCCTAGAGAATTTGTACAACCTGACTTGCAAAGTAAAAGAATTTACTTAAAAGGCAAATCAATTTCTGTATTCTTTCTGGGAGAATTTGATTATTAAGACACTGGAGAAATCAGCTTGGAAAGCAGTTTTAAAAATAAGGTGATCATACATGCGGGTTTATATCTATCACGCCAGAATAACTATTATTAATAATAGCACCCACAAAATTTCCTGGGTTGAGTGATAAATTATATGACAACTCTACTAAAAGAGCAACTTATGTCAGGGACTTCACTCTCCACTGTGGTGGAGGATAGTAATACAGAGATAAAAGACGCATTTCCTGCCCTCAAGGATTTCACAGATCAGATTTCATTCCACTTTGAGGGGGATACATAAAAAGAAAATGACGATGTAGGGCAATAACTGTCAGAACAGAGATGTTGAAATAAGGTGCCTGGATAGTAGCAAAGAGGCACTAAACCTTGAGTGAGGGAGGATAAGGGTCTAGGGACTTCTTTCAGGAGAGGTAACCCTTCTGGATTTTAATGGATCAGAGATATAATCAGTATTTGAATATCTGGCGGAAGATGAAATTCAAAATAGAAGGACAAAAAATGAACTTTGATGGGATTCATAAGGTAGGTAATAACACATAGTAGTAACTAAGGACAGGATTTATTTGAGACCAAAGTGTTAGATTTTTGAATCTAAAATTTATGAAATTCTAGTTGTGTCTCTTCGGGTAATTTACTGAACCTCTCTCAGTCTTGGTTTCTTCATGGATCAAATGGAGAATAAAGATATCTAACTCACAGGCTTGTGGGGAGGCTTCAATAAATTAATGTATGTAAATCCCTTTAAAAATGTATGTGACACATAGTAAGTTCATAACTGATTTGTTTAATAAAATTGAACTATGTGGAGTGTATGCATGTGAATATTGCAAGTTGAGAGGGGAAGGCAGTTTTTTGCGTGGTATACCCAAGGAGTTTGCACTTGATCCTGAGAGAAATAACAGTTATTGAAGGGGAGTGACACATAAAAAGAGTGATAAGATAAGTCTGGATTTTTTAAAAGATTAATCATTCTTGGTAAGTGTACAGAGGACGGGATAGAGATGAGATTAGCAGGAGGCAGAGAGAAAAGCTATTGCAGCAGATGATGAATGACAGCAAGGAAGAAAACAAACAAAACAAAACCAAACTTGCTCTATTCAGGAAACATTTAGGCAGCACCATCTAACTCCATGCCCAACCTTCACCATGGCATGGGGCATCCTCACGACAAAGGCTAATTAACCAAAATAGGGTGCAGAGATGAAATTTGAGTCTTCAAAACCGTGACACTTTTAGTATCTATTTTACAAAGGTTACATTTAGAAGTGACTGAATGTTAAAGCCAGAAGGGACCTAAAGGAAGTTTGCAGTCCATTGTTTTTCCACCTGGCTACCATTAAAATCACCTGGGGATATTTTACAAAATACCAGTTCTCAGGACCCACATTTGGTAAATTAAGTAAGGGTCTCAGATTGGAGCTCAAGTGCTGGTGAGTCTTTAAAGCTCACCAGGTGACTGTAATGTGCATCCAGGCTGGAGAACCCCCACAGATCCCATCCAACTCCCATACTGGACAGAGGTGAAAGGTGAGTCACAGATAGCCTACTTCTTTTAGGATGCTGGTGGTTATTATGTTACCCGTTTTAACCTACTATAATTATATAAATATAGTTTCTTATGTACTTATAGCAAGATTGGAACCTCTTGGACATTTGATATGAAATCATATTTTATAATAAGTTTATGTGATGCAAGAAATGGGGAAAAACACAACACGAAAAAACTTATACCATAAAAAAAAGAAAGCGTGAGAAAGGAAGAGTTTATGCAAACAATATGAAGTGAGACCACACGTGCATTCCACAGACCCAGGGTAGACAAGGCTTACTGAGTTATGAGAGACTGGTTTCCTCCTAGAGTAGGTTGGGAAAGGGTAGTTAGGAGAGGACAGGAAAAGCATAGAAATAGGAAAAGGAGAAGAGAAGGAGGCAGAGAGGGGGAGGAAGAGGAAGAGGAGGAGGAGGAGGAAAAAAACCTCCATGAAGTCAAGGAGCCAAATCTGATTTGTTCACATTTGCATCCCCAGCGTCACAAGCAGCACTTTGCAGACAGACTAGTCCCATGTTTTATTTAAAGGTCTGAATAAATGGAAGAAAGGAAGGCATGGAAGGAGGGCAAACGGGTCAAGCAGAGTTACTCATCCACTTTTTCTCTTAGGTCCATTAAATCTGTCTGAACAGTCTCAGAGATGAGAAAATAATTTTCAAAACGTTGAGTCCCCCTTATAAACTGGGTTTCTTTTTCTCCCAGAAGTAGCTTTGGAATTCTTTGGTATAGGAATTTTTGGTGGTCCCTGTCCTGGGTCTGGAGCTCTCTGTAGAGAGTTCCTTTACTGATGGTCTGGGTGTAAGAGCGTAGGCTCCCTAGAGAATAAGTTCTGGGTTTAAAATCGGGCCCTGTTTTTAACCACCTCAGTTGGGGCCAGGTTCTTCACTGTTTTTAGCATCGATTTTCTTAAAATGGGTACTGCTATGGGCTCAATGTGTCTCCCCCAAATTCATATGTTAAAGTCCTAACTCCCAATGTGATGGTATTTGGAAGAGGAGCCTGTGGAAGATAATTAGGGTTAGATTATGTCATTAAGGTGGGGTGTGCATGATGAAATTAATGTGTTTATAAAAAGAGAAAGAGATAAGAGATCTCTTTCTTTCCATGTGCATGCACCTAAGTAAATACCTACATACATACATACATAAATGCCACGTGAGGCTATAACAAGAATATATCCATCTGCAACCAGGAATCAGGCCCTCACCAGATACCTCATCTGCCAGGACCTTGATTCTGGACTTCCCATCCTTCAGAACTGTGAGAAATCAATGTTTGTTGTTTAAGATACTCAGTCTATAGTGTTTTGTTATAGCATCCCAAACTGATTAAAGCAGGTATATTTCGGTTTCGGAAGGGTTGATGAAGTGAATAATATGTGGTTATTAGGACCTTAGCCTGCATATGGTCAGTGATCATAAATGTTAGAAGTTGTATTATTATATTATATTTGTTGTAATATTATTTTAGTTACTATAATTTGACCCATCCCATTTCTCACTGGTGAGAGCAAAGAACCACGGTGTGAGAAACCACAGAATTACAAGGAGCCAGTAGGGCTAGATTCCACTTTACTGGTCCTCGGCTCAACCTTTTATTTTAAACTAAAACCCCCTAACTGGATTTTGTTTGGTCTGGCCTATAGTCACACTGTGATCTCAGATTAGGGGTTAGGCATTTCAAGGTAACATGAGGTGTCCCTTTATCATCTTTTAGGTGTCCAATTCTGTCACAAGGTGACAAATTTATTTGGAAAAGATTACAGTTCTTATTCATTAGAATATAATAAACAGAAAATATTGTGACCAAAAGATATTTCTTTCTTCTCTATGTGATTGTCCCTCTGTACATGGTGTCTTTGGTGTATCTTTCTCTTCTTATAAAGAAACCGCTTATATTTGATTAGGGTCTCCCTCAAAAATCCTCATTTTTGCCATAGGGATCTTTATTTCATGGAGTGGGGTGGTTGCAACATGGACAGAGAGGAGTGATCTGAGGAGAGAATCTAGGCCTTCCTCCTGGTTACAGACATCCACCAAACATTTGAAGTTTTTATATAGCAATATTTGAGAATGAATTTTTCATTTTGGAAAATTCTTTTCTTGAGAAAAGAGAAAATATTTGCTGATTAAGTCAAAGAAGATATGGCATCCCCAATTTAAAACATCCTTAAGTGTTAGTTTACTAGGACTGTCTTAACAAAATAACACAGATTGGGTGAGATTGGGTATTAAATAAACATAAATTTATTTTCCCACAGTTCTGGAGGCTGGAAGTCTAAGATCAAGGTGCTGACAGGGTTGGTTTCCTCTGAGGCCTCTCTCCTTGGCTTAGAGATGGACACACTTTTGCTACCTCTTCAGGTGATTGTCCCTCTCTGCATGATGCCTTTGGTGTATCTTTCTCTTCTTATAAGGAAACCACTTATATTTGATTAGGGCCCCACTCAAACATGTTCATTTTAAGTTAATCACCTTTTTAAAGACTTTATCTCCAAATATGATTACATTGTTAGATACTAGAGGTTGGGACTGAAACATATGAATTTGGGGACACAATTCAGTCCATAACATCTTATCAATGAGGCTCAATTTAATGAATCTATGGTTGTGACCCTATGGAATGGTCCTAAAACATCTTCCAAGTTACCCTCAATACATATTATCTCCCCAGAAAATCAAGTAAATACCAAACATTTAAAAGTAGTAGCTAAATTTCCTTCTGGGATTATAACACAAATTTCATAAACTGGGTCTCCTGAAAACAGACACTAAGAGTTTGAGATTTGCACATAAGAATTTTATGGGGGAGTATTTTTGCTAACAACTCTGTAAAAGCAGGACTGAACAGAAAGAGAAATTGAACTGCGAAGCAGTTGTAACAGAGATTTTTTGCTGATTCTCTGGGACTCCTGAGCTGGATAACCTTTCAGAGTCATCCCTTTTTGTACCTTTGTATTGGAAGATTGCTCCCATGGATGGGGGGAGCACCTCGAACAAGACAGATTCCTTGTCGCTACCACAGTCTATGTATTGCTTAGATCTATTAATTCATATAGTTTACTGTACTAGAAATAACTGCCCCAAGATTTTGGTTAGTCTCTTTCCCAGGGAAATAGTTAAGTGTACAATAGTTAAGTGTGGTGAAACAGGCCCAACCTCTGAGGTTGATCTTGAGTCCTTAACTGACACTGTTGTTAACCTGTCCAGTGCATTCTATAGTTCCCTCACCCTTGGCAAGCCTCCTTGCCCTTGCTTGTCTTGATTGCTTATCTACTGATTAGATCCAAAGCTTCATCCCTGAGGGGTCTGAGCCCCAGGTCACCATGTTCTTCTTAGTCTATGACTATTACACTTGTCAGTTTTCTGACAAGATATGGCAGGAATGTACCAAAAGATAGCCCACTGATTCACTCAATATGATAATCATATTCTTCCCTGTGACCATGGACATTGGATGTCAGCAGCCACACCTCTGTCCCTGTCAGGATGGTGGTTCCTTTGCCTGCTTGCTCATCTCTTCACTCAAGAAGCCTAAAGTGATTGAGTGGCACCTGCAGGTAAAGAATTATTGGGACACTTCACTGTGTCCCCTTTGATGAAAGCATTCCCCCATGGAAATGAGGACCTCTAGAGTCACAGAACCCAGATTTGTTCAGATGGAAAGTACAAGGACCCTTAGTGGGCCCCTTGGAGTGATGGTAAGTGGGGCCATGCACACTTCCATTGCCTCGTTGCTGACCAAATATATTTTACCTACTAGGGACACAGTACTTCATTGATTAAAGCTGTTTAATGAGTCTTATAGAATTGCATTCCGTCCTTGAAGAGCATTATACCTAAGCCAATATCTCAGTTGTGCCTTCAGAAAACTGTCCCACTGTTGTGTAGGTCTGGCCATTTCTGGCAGGTGCAGTATGTAATAGGACAAGTGAGTCCCATGTACATGTGACCATTGTCACACCTCCTTGGCTGTTCAGTGAGTCAGTTCCTTGGTCTGCTGCAACCTTATGCAGGATTCCATATTGGTGGACTGCTCTGTGAGCCTCCATAGAGGCTCTGACTGAGACCCTCTGGGAAGGAAAGGTAAATCCATACATGGAATATGTTTGATTTCAGTCAAAATAAATTGTCCCTTTAGAAGTAGAAGAAGTGCAACAAAGACAACATGCTACCAAATAGCTGGTTGATTTCCTTGAGCAATAGTGCCGTACTGGGGACTCGGCTGTGGTCTCTGTTGCTTCTAGGTTGAATCTTTGACAGTGGTAGTAACTGGATCAATCCTGAAGAGTAAAACCCCATGCTGTTGGAGGTATGCATACCCAATAGCTACTCTCTTACAGAGCCCGCTGTGCTAGGAATGCGGTGGCTGATGACAGAGAATGGCTGATATCACGTGACTGTTTGATGCCTCCTGTGTGGTAGACGCTCTCTGATGAACTTTAATGTGCAATACAAAGATCTTCACACTTTGGCCACTCCCACAGGTTCATACACATACCGTTTTTTCCAGATCTTCTTGTTACTGCTTATTTCTTTTTTCCTTTATTTCTTTGCAGGCCCCTCCCTAAATACCCAGCCAAGCCATCGAACACTGTTCAATAATCCATGTGTATTCATTTTAGATCACTTCTCTTCCCACATGAAGTAGATATTCACCAAAGTTCTACCCATCGGGGGGATTTTCTGTCACCATTATCATTCAGGATCGCCCCAAGAAGGTCTATAGTACAGTATTAGTTCATTTTTTGGCTTGTAACCACACGCTGAACTGGCTCATCCATGAGTCAAACTTAACTTTTTTTCTTCTCTGTGATTGGGTCATAGGAGACTCCTCAAACAGCCAGAGATGTTAGCTCTGAGAGAAATACTGACTTACCAGTGGCGAGTGGCATGGGATCTGGGTTACGGGCTATCTGCCCTTACAGCATACTAATGCCCACTGCTCTTGCTTATGCTCGATTCAAACGTACCACTTTTTCATCTTATAATGGAATGACACTGCACCCTCCAGTATTGTCTCCATTTGATGTAAGAGGGCAGCTTCTGTGTTTTCACATCTTCCCTTCATTGGAAGCAAGCTTCTCCCATGGAAGGGGAGTGCCTACGGTGAGGAAGCTTCCTAGCTTCTTCTGCAAGAGGGAAATTGTTGGAGAGGGACTTGGCTGTGAATTGGTCAGCAATCAACACTCCTGGCAGCTGAGAGAACGAGTCCTTGATTGTGAAGAGCAATCTTCGTGGCACCCCACAGCTTCTACTGTACATATTTTAAAGGATAATAAGAAAGAAAGAAGAACTAGAAAGTGGGGGGAGTTTGGTAACTAAACCCTAGCTGGGGTCTGATTCCATAATAAGATTCTTATTAATGTATTTAAGAAAAAAGATGCTGCAGTGAAAAGTCAGGTTCAGAGCCTCTGTCTCTACATACAAGTCTAATTTTCTCTCACAGCTAACCTAACAAATGTAGACATAGAACATCTCAAATTGCACAAATGTCATCCCCAAATCTTTTAGGTGTCATAAACAAGGTTGAACCTTAGAGAATAACTAATAAAACTCTTTCATTCTAAGAACCGGAAGCTAGCACATGATGAATGGCTTATCTGTTTTCGAAGCCTCAGTTTTCTGCGTCCATAAACTGGAAACCACAATACTTCTTACTCATAGGTTGTAACCACTTGTAGAAGCCAAGACTATAAAGCCAGAAAGTGAGTGAAGAGGACATTTTATCTCAGGAAAAATGGTTATAAATCCTTCATTTTGTTCAACTCACCATATATCCACAATCTCTTCTTCTAAAAACTTTACAGTTCACTAAAGAGGCCATTTGTTCATTCACTCAGCTTATACTTACTGATGCCTCCTCTGTACCAGGCACAATGCCAAGACCTGGAAATTCAACCAATGTTAAGAGCACCTGCTTTCATGGAGCCTGCACTCTAACTGGAAATATTTGCATTCATCAAATAATCACTAAGTAAATAAAAACATACACTTAGAACAAGTGCTCTGAAATAGAGGAATGTGGTTCCATGAATGTGCATAATAGTAGAAGTTAAGGAAGATTTTGCCAAAGTAATGTGTACTGCATGGAGAAATAAAGCATTAATGGAGTTAACTTGAGAAAAAAAATTTAAAAAGAGTATTTAAGGCAGAGGGAACAATACATGCTGAGAACCTTTGGCAGAAGAGGACGTGACACATATAAAGGATTAAAAGAAGATTATTCTGGCTGCAGTGGAGAGAGAGAATAGGAGCTTCAAGAGGAGCTGCAGAGGTGAGCAAAGTGTGGACCATACAGGGTCATGTTCGGGACTTTTGCCTTTACTTTGAGATAAATGGGAAATCAGTAAGTTGTTTTATTCAGGAGAAGATATAATCAGATTTGCATTTTTAAAAGTTCCCCTAGCTGCCTTGGGGAGAATGGATTGGTGGAGGACACGACTGGGTAACAATGAAGAGTTACGAGTTTATTGCAGTTGTCGTGATGAAAGATGATGATAGCATGGCTTAACTATGCTGGTAGAGTTGGAGAAAAGTAGATGGATTTGAACAGTATTTAGTCAGTAAAACTGACAGCATTTGATGCTAGATTACATATGAGAGAGATGTTCAGGATGATTTTCTAGGTTTTGGTTAGCATAATTGAATGGAAGTGAGGCCAAGATACAAACATATAAGCATTGCCAGACAAAATGTGATTAAATATTTAATGAGTTTGCTTGCATGCAAAGAGAATTCTATGAATTTAGAGTTTTGATCAGTGTTATGGTCTTTAATTCTTGACTTGTGGACCCTTTAAAAAATTGATAAAAGTTATAAAACCTCCATCTAGATAAAAACACTTTCTTATCCATTCAACATTTTTCATGTATTTTATGGGTCTGCTTCATCCAGGTAAATTTCATATCACATGGTATTTATGCAGTCTGTGGATCTGAGGCTAAGAAACACTACCAAATCTTTATTCTATAATGTGTACCCTACAGTCTCACTTTCAAACCATACTGCATAAATTTGGAAGATGAGAAACATCACTTCCCCTTGCTGCTATAGTTATCCATTTATTCTACTTTACTGTTGACTAACAAATGAGTATTGAGTGAACACTTGCAAAGCACCATCCTAATCCTCGAAGGGAATCATAAAACATAAATGCTCCTCTGGGAACCCATACAAGAACACATCAATCCTTAATGACAGAACCAAAGACAAGGGTCGCTGTGACACTACTGACAGGGAAAAGCAGCTGTCCCTCAGAGAAAAACTGCCTTCTGTCAGCTGCTCTTCACATTTATGGCTTTGCGTGACCTTAGGGGAAAATAAAATATTTCCTTCCCCAGGGAAGGAGTCATTTGAATGCAGTTGCATTTGAAAGAGAATTGTTGACTTAGGATCTAATTCTGTGATGAACATTTTATAAAAATATTATATATAGCAATTATATACACTACATACCGTATACACGAGACATAAATTATATGCCAAATCAGCTCCTGTGCCAATCCAGAAATATTGAAAAGAAGATATGCACTTAAATTGCAGCTGGCAGGCTTTCATTTTTAAAATGAAAAATATTTTCAAGGAAAATCACGTACATGGAAATAAAGTGTCATCTTCTCCAAAGATTCTTTTAAAATTATACAGTAATCTGACATGAAATTTAACTACAGTGTTTTTTTTTTGAGTTTAGTAATAAGTTTAAGTTCAAAGATTTCTTCCATTTCTCTTATACAAAGGAAATAAAAATACCAAACACATGTTGAAGGCTTACTGCATGCCAGATACTGTGCTAACACTTTATATATATTATCTCATTTAATCTTCACATTCTAGGAGATAGGTACCATTACAAAACCCATTTTAATGAAGAATAAAATGAAGTTCAGAAATGTCATGTGATTTACTCAGCAGGGATCCGTTATCAAATATCATAAAAAAATCCAGGTGTGTCTGACTTGGAAAGCCCAAGTGCTGTCTTATAAATGACCACTTCACATAAAACCACACATTCCATCGAAGTGGAAATAATGATGTATATTTAATATTCAAGTCATTTTTCATTCATAACCATTATAATAACACAACTACCAAAATATGTGTTTATCCCTTGAAAACTAAATTATAAGTATTCTTTCAGGACCATTGTATTAATATTTGTAGGACACAGAGAAACCCCAGGAAATATTCAAATATAAAAGTAGATTTAGTTTAAGTCACCATGTTACAATCATATGAATGTTTCTTTGATTATGAAAATGATAAAATTACTTGAGATCTGGAGGAATTCTTCCAAAAAATGTCATAGTTACTTCCTAAAAATACTGACCTGAGGCCATTCAAAGCAGTAATATCGCACAAAGAAGAAATATGCCCTTGTGTAAAAAGTTTCTTTTTAGTGAATCTCAGTATTTTGCCTTACAAAGCAAGTAGGACAGCTGCACTATAGAAATGATGGAAATATATACTTGGAAGATGGCTGGGTTAAGAAATGATCAAGCAATAATCTTTTTCAACATCTAAGAACTGTACATTTTTAAAGATAAACTCATCCCTACATGTTACATAATTATTTCCAGAGGTTTTTGTGTTTTTGGTCTCCTGAAACTATATCTGGTGGAAATGAAGAGACATGCAAGCTTTTTGCTATCTTCTTTCTCTCTCCTTGTCAGATATCATACCTAGAGGGCTATGAATAAACCCTCCCAATTATACCACAGCCTTCAATCCAGACACAAAAACTTATGTCTCTCTACTCAACCCATTAAATTGGCACAAGACCAAATTTTATATTATTAAATTCAGAGCTCATATTAGAGTAAGTGCTTCATCGGGGAGCTCTAAAACACTTCTATTTGGGGGGAGGAGTTGAAAAAAAAGAAAAGAAAAAAAAGAAAAACAACACTTCTATTTGAAGATACCAGTTTGCCACATAGTCATCTTCTTCAAAAAAAATCTGTGTAATCAATGCTTTTTAGCATTCTAGCATATGCATACAAAAGAGAAATAGTTTATCTTTCCCTATAGTCACATGTAATCAACAGCTGAAGATAATACTGCAGTCATCAACATATCTATATAATAAAATAAATCCACCCATAACATTGCTTTCTAAATAACAAAGAAAACAAATTCCTGAATAATCTTCAGCTGTATGGTCATGATAGTCTTCTAATCATTCAATCGTGCATTTAAAAGCATTTGGAGCCCTGAAGAATGATAGATATCCTTTATTGGTTCAAGTTAAAACTTGTTCAGGCTCACTAGCCTGGTCCCATCAAACAAGAAGCATCAGTGTGGCAGGTCATGTCCATAATTCCCGCATTCTGGGAGGTCAAGGCAGAACCCATCTCTACTAAAAATAGAAAAATTATCCAGGCTCAACGGCATGCCACGCCTGTAGTCCCAGCTACTCGGAAGGCTGAGGCAGGAGGATTGTTTGAACCCAGGAGTCTGAGGTTGCAGTGAGCTATGATGGTGCCACTGTACTCTAGCTCAAGACTCTGTCTCATAATAATAATAATAATAGGAAAAGAAAAGAAAGTTAGATGTTCTAAGAAGAATGGAAGTGTAAAGAAGGTTACTAACTACTGTTCTTTCCACCTTTATTGCCTTTGTCAGTCTTCATTTACACCATGTCACTCACACTTTATCATATCCTTGCACTCACCTCTAAGTTATTTTGTGTGCTATTCATTGTAACCTGCCTATGTTCTCTCCTGCTCCACAGAGCCATACCACTCCTTCCTCTGCTTATACTCTGGTGGACTTAACTGTGTGTAATAGGTAAACTTCACTTCAAGAAAACCCAATGCAAGGAGTCTGATCTCACCAAGCCGATAAAATAGGAAGAAATAAATAATTTAATGAAACTCAAATTCCAAAATCACTTTGTGAAGGAGGATGTCAGATTACACAACATACTCCCTTATCCAGTCACTCCAGTAGTAGACATTATTATAGCTATTTATTGAGTTCTATGAAATGAGTATGACAATCCCAAACCTGCAGATGAGCAACCCAAGTTTAGGTGACTTGTTCAGATAAAGAAGAATGAGGATTAAACCCATATCTGTTTTACTCCAAAGAGAATGTTCTTAATCATTACATTATTCCATCTCCTCAGGGCTTGCTTACAAAGTTCGTATTTAACTGTTCTCCTGCCCCAAGATGTCCTTCCCTGCCTCTCACCACTAAGATCCTATCATATGATGGGATGTGTTTTTCTCACTCCTAATGTTCCCATCCTTAGGAGAAGCTCAAATAGTGTGTTTCTGGGCTTTTCTCTGAGGAGGTGGAATGACTTCTCTAATTGATAAGTTTAGGAAGAATAACTAGGCTCAGCTCATGTTTACCTTTCTTCTTGGGTGAGTGATAATTTTTTAGAGCAAGCGCCGTCCTGAGTTCCTAAGTTCTTACATGGGCAGCCATCCCCTTGGATAGGTAAGCCCAGACCCGCATGACCGTGGTGGATGGGTAAGTCTGCCTAGTTCCAAGGGTCAGTTTCGGCAAGTCCACTTGACGGTAGACGAGGCTCCCAGCCCAGTATCATCAGTATTTATGATGGTATTTTGCCTTCCACCTTTAATCTTTTTTCCTTGACTTTTTCAGAATCTGGCAGAAATGAGGGGTACAATTTGGGAGCCTACCCAGACACCTAGATTCTACTTCCTCTGAAAACCTTTTTTGAAACCCTAATTCAGAAATCACCTTTCATTTTTCTATCTCCTCAATACTTTGTATTTCCATACTAGCCTTTATAAAAGATTCATTTATATTAGTGGTAAATTCTACTACTATGAAACTTCAGAAGCTCAGAACTGTTTCATACTCATTTATAAGTGTGCCTCCCACAGAACCTACCTAACATAGTGTTTAGTAGGTAGCAGGACTTCAAATGCATGTTTGTTGAATTGAATCTAATTGTTTCTATTCCAAGTAATCTTTGTGTGTAACTTTAAACTTTTTTTTTTAATTTGCACTTTCCTTAATTCCACACTTGGTTTAAAGCTGTGGGAGATACAAATTGCATTTTCTCTTCTCTGCAGTAGACCACTCAAAGCAGTGAATCAGGTCCAGTGGAGAAGCTATAACATTGCTAGCCTTCTAACCGACAGTGAGCCAGTTAACTGTTCCCATTAGGAGAATTGCCTGTTTGTTTCTCTTCCCATTTACTCTGATTACTCATCCTGTGGGCTCCCAGGATGGAGGCATCATGGAATGTTGTCCTGCAATTAAAAGAAGAAACTTTGAATCTCAGAAGTGGTAATACTCCTATGTTTAAAGCTGAGGCATCTTCAGGAGCAGCTGGAAGCCAGCTGTCATTAAATCTATTTCAGGCAAAAGGGAACCTAGGATTTTTAATTGAAAATGGAGTATTGTTGCATATCTTATAGTTGTATTGCAAATGAATATGAGTATGCAGTGTTTCTGAAGCAATGAATTTAACACCTAGCATTTTAAGAGCTTGCACTTGTTGCCAAAGCACTAATTAAGCTTTACAGATGAGAGACTAAGTGACTCATTAGAGGTGACAGAGAACATCAATGACAGGGCTTTGGATGTTATAAGGGCCTTGTGAGAAGTTTGGGTTTTGTTCGTTCAGCATTATTCTTTATTTGAAGTTTTTCTGTAGGTAATCATAATCTGGTTCATTTATTTACTCACTCATTCATCCATTCATTCATCTATGCCTTAATACATTCAAAAAACTCTTATTGAGCACTTTTACTATGCAAAACCCAATAGAAAGTGCTAGAGACAGAGATAAACAAATCATTGTCCCTACCCTTAAGGAACCCATAGGAAATGATAGATCAGAAAATGAATTGTTAGAGTACCTAGTGATAAAGGCTATAAGTTAAGAGAGCTAAGGAAGGATAAAAGAGCGACTCTAACCAGCCTGAGGTCTAGAATAATTTCCCAAAGGAGATTAAGTTTGAGCTCTACATTGTTGCTTTAGCAGGAGTTATCCAGAAACAATAGAAAATGGTGCAGAGCTTCCAGTGTTTCCAAGGCAGAAGATTTTGGAGAAAGCTACAGCAGATAAGCAGAACTGTGTTCCAGCTGGGGCCAGATTTTGCAGCGCTCCGTAGGCCATGCTAAGGAAGTAATTGGGACTTTCCTTCTGCTCATAGAGGAAGATGCTGTCATAAAACTTACATCATAAAAAATTCGTCGTGGAACCAGATTATAGACTGTTGTTGTAATCCTGGTCTAATGAGAATCAATTGGGGGACAAGAGATTTGTTTGGTGAATATTTATGATACAATGACAGGACAGGGCCCTGATTAAATGTCTAGTTTCAGGGGGTGTATAAAGTCATAGGAAATAGAATATGAAAGAAGTAATGGGAATTTGAGATAAATCTTAAAATTCAAGCTTAAATACCTGGGTGGATGGTAGTATCTATTAACCGTGTTAGGAAGTATAAGGTGACTAGTAAGTTTGGGGAAATAAATGATATGGTCAGATGTTGAGATTGAAGTGTTTGTGAAATACCCAATTGCAACAGACAGACATAGTAAAGGGCAGGTTAGAAGTATGATCAGAAGATATAAAGTATTCATCCATATAGATAGTGGTTGAAACTACGGATGTAGATGGAATTTTTTCTACAAGCAACCACATTTCTAATTGCTTTGGCTGCATAGATAGTGTTTTTTACTTCTAATGAAAAGGCCACTCTCAGGTCTTGGCTGAACAAAGTAACTATTAACTTTTAAAATACCAAACATCAAAATTATGACACATCTACATATTATTCTCAGGAGTATGGAAAAATGACTACATGGATAAGGAAAATAATTAAATTATGTTAAAATGTGATGCTTCTCTAATAATCAAGAAAAAATAAAACTATGGTTATGATAGAAAAAATATCAGACTCAAGTCCCTGTTTAACTTTATTAGAAATATACTATCATCTCCTACACCACCTTTTGTGCTGCTCTCCTCATCTTTCTCCCTTTCTACCCCATCCCTCTGCAATTTGAAGGACTGAATATGAGTTTTCACCCTCTCTTCAAGTGTCAGTGGCAACTTATTTAAAGAAGAACTAAAAGGGCGAGGGTCCTCTTTGTGCTCTACAAACTTCACATATCAGATTAAGGAAACAGGTCCATAAGCTGGTTTCCAATTGGTTCTTGTCCAAACTCCACATATTTAGGTTCCATCTGTAGAGCTAACCCAAACAGAGTAGAGATGAATAAAGATGTGAGGTCAAAATTGAGTGTGGATTCCATGATTGTAGAATTTGCTTTCAAGTCTCAGTTCAGATTGTACCTCTGACCAGGAAACCTTGTATGATCCCCTCTCCCCTCCAACCTCAGCCTGAGTTAGAGGAGCACTTTTCCACACAACATCAGAACAACTTTTTTCTCTCTCTGTGACTAGAGTAACAGCTCCTTCAGTGTAGAGACCATGACATTCCCTGCCTAGTGTGGCATCAAATCCAAAATAGGTACTCTCAAAGTTTTCTGAGTTTAGCTACCTATCAAAATGCCAAAACATGACAGTTCTTAGGATTATTTATTTTAAATAAATCGTAATTCACTTCAGAACTCATCTTTTTATGAAGATAAAGCACATGAATAAAAATATCACTGGAGAGTTGTGCATGATATCCTACGTTAATGAATGAAATCTATTTCATTGCATCGCTTTCTTTGTTCAAGGTTTATAATACGCCTTCCCATAATGATGGAGTTTCTCTTCTCACAAAAAGACAGATTGAACTCTGTTCAAAAATAAAATATGGACAATTAAGTTAGAGTCAAATATTCTGAATCATATATCTGAAATTCAAGGTCAAGAAAGCTTCTCATATTGTAAAACCATTCCCCTAATATACAAGACTGATTTAATCATAAATAAAGCAGAAAATAATAACACTGTAATACCTGATATGTAAGGGTGTGTGTGTATTTATATTACATATGTTCAGTTGTATTACATACCTACATTAATAAATTGACTACCAGATAAGAATTGTCTCTGTGTTACTGGAACTTTGCATAGATGTTTATCAGCACCTCTCTTGCTGTGCTATGGATTTGTTTTCCTGTTATTTACAAAGCTGGATAATTAGCTCCTAACGTACAGTTTATTTTAATTCCCCAGTGCCTATGATGACATCTGGAATAAAGAAGGAATTTTAAACATATCTTCTCGATGAACAATAAAACAAAAAAGTATTTTTTTAGAATAAGGATATCAGGACCATTTATACCTCCTCCCCTTAGTCTTGGATGGTGTCTGTTGGTTATTTGTGTCACTATGCTCCACAACCAAGCCTCTGCCTTCATGCCGAGGGCAATGCACAGGTAGGGAGCCAGCAAAGGTCATGAGCTGAAGTCAGACACCAAGAGGCACAGGCAAGACCTCAAAGCTAAGCAGGTAGAAGAAAACAGAGCTGGGAATCAGAAAGTGATCTGTTAAATCCGAATCCTGACAAGAGTGAAAACAATAGTGCCTAAGCGACTGTCTAGGATCTGCACCTAGAGAGGTGAGTGACAGACTGAAGAAAATTGGCAAGCTTATTTGCAGTGTACAAGTTTCTCACCTTGTAGCCATCCAGGCCCAGAATGAGCCATGCTTTTTCTGGTATTTATACTATTCTCTCCACCTATAACATGTTTCCCTCACCTCAGTTCTGCTACTTTCATATGGCTCATATATCTCAGTCATTATCTGAGAAGTCTTAAGTTCCTCGAAACTAGGTTGGGTACCCTTCCTATAAGGTCATATTGTTCACCATCATTGTAGAGTATGGAAATCACCCATTTAGAGATGATTTTTATTAACTTTTCTGAAAGTTACACTTATTCCCAG
The DNA here is from genome assembly GCA_963575035.1 of Avahi laniger. Lineage (NCBI taxonomy): Eukaryota > Metazoa > Chordata > Mammalia > Primates > Indriidae > Avahi > Avahi laniger. The sequence goes on along the minus strand of CAUYSK010073620.1, from coordinate 3,007 downwards.
TACCCAGAGTCTAACACAGTGCCTAATACAGAGTAGGCATTGATAAATATTTGTCGAGTGAAATAAGGAAGCATGTTTTATCTTTACCTACAGAAGGAAAACTGTTAAAACAAACAGTAATCTTTTCAGTATCACAGCAGTATCTAATATTTATTCATTCAACAAATGTTTATCAAGTGTCTATAAAGTACGAGTACTAGATGCTCTGAGCACTCTATTGTGAATATTTTTCTTGTGTTTACAAGGACCATTTCATTTAGTGTCTGTTTTGTATGGATATTTTTTGTGTTTTAACATTAATGGTAACAATATGTTGCTCTATGAATTAATATTAAACGTGTTTTGGGACAGGATTTGTCTTAAGAGTTTAACAGAGCTTTGCCCTGAAAGAATATGTGAACGTGTTGGTTTGCATTTCGAATGCTGTTACACTCAGAAGGGCGTCTCTAAAAGGCAGTAGCGGCTGTATCCCACGAGGCGCTGCGTTTCTCAGACCTAAAGAATTGGATTTGCTTTGTAAAGCACAAGTGAATCTGTTAAAAACTATAGAAAATTAAATATCTAGGAATATATTTAACAAAAGATGTAAGAGACTTATACAGGGAGAACTATGAAACACTAAAAAAAGAAATTGTAGAAGATGTAAACAGATGGAAAAACCTACCTTGCTCATGGATCGGTAGAATCAATATTGTTAAAATGTCCATACTTCCTAAAGTGATCTACAGAGTTAATGCAATCTCTATCAAAATCCCCTTATCATTCTTTACAGATCTGGAAAAAATAATTCTACGCTTTGTATGGAACCAGAAAAGACCTCGTATAGCCAAAGCAGTCTTAAGTAAAAAGAACAAACTGAGAGATATCAGTCTACCAGACTTTAAGCTGTACTACTAGGTTATAGTAACTAAAACAGCTTGGTACTGGCACAAGAACAGAGACATTGACCTCTGGAATAGGACTGAGAATCCAGAGACAGATATTATTTAAATAGTTCAAATTGAGAGAGATTAAGGGACAAATCTCTGGTAAAAGACGTGTTATCTGTGTTCCACTTGCTTGGCAACAAAAGGTCTTTCAGAGTGTGGTGGTAGTGGTCATTTTAAATTTTAAAAAGGCAGATAAATTTCATCTAACTATCTTTCCTTCATAGAGCAATGAAGGGAGTAATCCAGAGCCCTCTAACTGAAGCTAAAAGAAAATATTATAATTTTAGAACTGCTGTAAGCAAATATTATGTTATACTGCTAGTATGATGAAAAGATATGCAGGTGACACATGAGAAAAAAAATAAGGGATACAGATAACAAGACCAATAGATACAGGGAGCAGGCACAATCCACATACCACCTTACTTTTATGTTAGGATGTTAAAAATTACTGCTTTATAGAGACATAAATTAATCACAATTAGACTGAAAAAGTCTCTTTTAAGTTCAGGTAAAACTTAATACCAACTCTTCTTTGTGTACTAAGAAGATCCTAATATCAACTCTTCTCTGTAAACATACACTTTCATACATTATATGATTCTATCACCTTGTTACTGACATTATGAAAAAGGTTTACAATACACAAACGCATACACACACACATGAATAAACGTTTCTAAACTCTCCAATAAATGATTCATTTGTGCCTTAACCTCAGTATGTAACAGATATTTTGCTAAATTTTAAATTTAAAATTAAAACTAAGTCCCCTTTTTCTGCTCTTGAAGAATATTATTGTGTTTAAAAGAGGGACTATCAGATAAAAACCACCACCGAAGACAAAATTATTCTTAGTGATCAGGATTTTTAAAGAGTCAGATGTAACAATTTTAGAAGAGACCTCAAAAAATAAAACAAACTGACAGATAATTAGATAGTTGCTAGTGATAAGATTACAAGTGAGTGTGCCTTGTCTTTAAATTTTTGTCTTAAATGTTGTTACTATTTTTACAATTTAAATAAAAACCCTAGAAAAGCCCCTCTCCCAATAAAAGGTTTAATGTTCTCCACATTTTAAAGATCACAGTTTCATACCAGTAAAATAATATTTGAGGATTGACTACTAATGTATGTATAATTGTTTATTAACTACACTTCTGAATCATTTTATTAACTTAATGCAGATCATATAAACCATAACCTGGAGACATGAAGTTCCAAAATAGTGACATGGAAACAAGCTGTCTTCACTCCCCTTCAACAGAAAACCAAAATATTTAGTGCTGAGATTATTGCCAAGATATCTCAGAACACAAACATGAAGATAAAACAGTTCCCAGCATCACAGAGAAGTGAAAAAAAAAACTTTAAGCAGATTTTAAGAGAATTAGACTTCCACATCTTGAATGCCTTTACTCCCATTCCCTTTGGCACCAAGCATGTGAAAATTTTTTTTCCCAACTCAATTTCTATACTGAAAAAAATGAGAGTGAGGTGGACATAAAGCTTCCCCATCATCTTGAGTTTTGTGTCAGGAGATCTGTCACTCTCTTAACCCACAGGAAGAATTGTGAGTGTCTGAAGGGACAAATATCCCTGAAGAGAGGTAGAGACGAAGGAGGAAGGTCAAACTACCATCCTTTGCCTTGGAAACTGTTCTGTAACTTGACCAAAGGAGATATGAAACCAAAGGGGCCTTTCATTGGCATCACATTATAGGAAATACATTCCAAAGTTCTCCTTGGCATGAACTTCTAACTAGCCTTCCCACACTGCTGGAATAGTCTCTGTAAGATCTCCCTCATTTAGGAAGAAAAGTACACTTCTTGTTTACTAGAGCTAAGGCAAGCCTGGGCTTAAGGCACCACCTAAAGCCAAAAAGGAGGCATCAATCTAGTAATAAAGAACCTCTAAAAAATATATTCAATAAAAAACAAAACAGGCTAGACAGAGAAGACTAGAATAAATAATGAATCCTTCAATACAAAGATATAGATATACATCCACAAGAAACAAAAGCAAATAGGTAAGCATAATCTCCCCAATGGGACAAAGCAAGAAACCAGTGACTAACC
>CAUYSK010073618.1:0-13502 GCA_963575035.1 Avahi laniger | reverse complement strand
GGTTGGGGTGGCAGCCCTGCAGAAGCCACGTTCATATGAGGAGGGCATCGAAATGGGGGGGAGCCCAGCTGTGTTGGGAGATTAGCTACATACAGCGAGGTATATAGCTAATACAAGTTATGGAGCAGATTTGAGGACCATAAGGGGTATGTTTCTCACTGTTGAGTCAAGGCTAGGATATACCTTGTGTGGACTGGAATTTAAGGTCTACATGTAAACTTTTTTCCAATTTATGTAGACAAAGAAATAAACATAGATGTAAATGTGTATGTTTTTGTGTGTGTATAAATGTATGTCCACCGAGTTGGCCTGGGAGTAAGATGACCCTAATTGCAACAAACAAGCCTAACACCCAGTTGGTTTCCAAATACTATTTATTCCTCACTAAAAGGACACCAGGTATCCTTGAATGGCTAATTCCAGGGCTAGGGCAGGGAAAAACAAGATGAGCCTAAAATATCTTGACCAAGAAAGAAAGTGTTCAAACAATGGGGTGTGCCAAAACAACAAGAGTCCAGCATGGGGCGTTCACTGACCAAATCTGGGATAATTTGAGCATCAAAATAAGTGATAGGAATGGACCAAAATGCATGGAATAAAATAGGAAACCCTACATTCACCTGATATAAGTAAATGGACAAATAAGTGGGGGTGAAGAAAAGTTCTTTACAATAGAATGCCAGCTAATAAATGAAGGAGAAATGATGAAATTAGAAAATCGCCATTTGCAAACCATTGTAATAATCATTTGACTGGGCAAGAAACATCAATGGATGCTGGAACCTGCGCGTGAAAAGTGGAACAAGGAAAAGGATGTTTCATAGTCTAGAAGCATCTCCCCTTCCTTAATTAAGCCTCTTAATCAAATGATCAACACTAATACAGCCAGGATTCCAAACGGCATTGGCTACAATAAGGCAAACACGGCATCATTTTTGTGGTATTTCTGCCCAAAATGCATTACAGCGGCCTAATCACAGGGAAGGATTGGACAAACCCAAATGGAAGGATAGTCTGCAAAATAACTTCCCTGTAATCTTAAGAAATGTCAAGGTCATGAAACTCAAAGCCTGCAAATTGTTCTAGATTGAGGGAGACAAGAGAAATGTGACAACCGAGCACAATGTTTGATAACATATTAGATTTGTTTTTACTCTAAAAGGTTATTTTATTTTTGGACATTGAAGAACAGTTTGAAATTGTTTCAAAATAAAAAGTTAAATGCCTGGCAGGAGTGTTGGCCCTTCTCCAGGCTGACTCCTGGTGGCCTGCAGAACTGATCTTGGACGAGCTCCTGAGGAACCCCCTCTGACTGCCTGGGTGTGAGGCGCTTTTGTGCTCCCACAGCCCCCAGACCCTCTGCCACCCTTTTATGATTATATCTATGCTTCATCCTGCTAGCTCCGAGGTCCCTGAGAGCAGGGGTCCCGGCTGGGCCCGGCACAGAGCAGCTTCTCAGAGCACATCGCATGAATCTCAACAAAGAGGGTGTATGTGGGGTACAACTCAAGCCCATCTCTTCACTTGGGGTTCAATTAAAGAAACTGTCAAGCCCAGCTGCTGGAGGCACACCTGGCTGAGTGGGACCCAACATTGCAAGGGGCTTCCTGGGGGGTCTTGCAGGAAGTATTTACTGTTTCGGGGGCTGGGTTGAGGACCTAATCCTCAAGACATAACCTTGCTGAAAAAGCCTCTCGATGGAGAAAATTCCCTTTTACGATTTCATGTTGCTGGTGTACTCGAAGGTGGTGATCACCTTGAGGGAGGTGTGGGATACTGAGAACTCCAAGGGCACAGCAGACCTACCCGTGTTCTTGGATCAGAAAGTTGGGAATACTGTAAGTATTATGAGCAATACTGTAGAGAGGATGGGTATTCATGATGTTAGGACAGGCTGGGCGTGGTGGCTCACGCCTGCAATCCTAGCACTCCGGGAGGCCAAGGCAGTAAGATCACTTGAGGTCAAGAAGTTAGAGATCAGTAAAAGAGCGAGATCCCATCTCTACAAAAAATAGAAAAATCAGCCCAGTGTGGTGGCACTCACCTGCAGTCCCAGCTACTAGGGGGGCAGGAGGACTGCTTGAGCCGAGTTTGAGGTCGCAGTGATCTATGATGCCACCGCACTCTACCTGGGGCGTCAGAGAGAGACTGTCTCAAAAAACAAAAAAAAGAGGTTAGGATGAATTTGCCAGGAATAAACTTTTTTCCTTGCTTTCTGCTGAGGTGAGGTATTTTTAGAAAGACAGAGTCTCTCTTGGTCACCCTGGGTGGAGTGCAGTGGTGTTATCATAGCTCACTGCAACGTCAAACTCCTGGGCTCAAGCGATCCTCCTGCCTCAGTCTCCTGAGTAGCTGGGACTACAGGCATGCACCACCACATCTGGCTGATTTTTCTATTTTTTTGTAGTGATGGGGTCTTGCTCTTGCTCAGGCTAGTCTGGAATTCCTGGCCGCAAGTGATCCTCCTGCCTCAGCCTTCCAGAGTGCTAGGATTATAGGTGTAAGCCACCATGCCCGGCCACAAGTTATAGTTATACGTATGGATGATACCATTCAAGATATCAAGATGCCAACCCTTCAGGATGGGGGGCTGGGTCACCTTGTATCTCTCAGCATGGTAACAGTCTGGGGCCAAGTCCTGGCTCTGTCCCTCCTTTCACATCACAGGCTGTGGGCAGAGCACCCCCTGGGGTGAAGAGAAGCCTGTGAATGGGCAGGAAGAGGCCAAGTTTGCTGTTGGCCTGGCGGGAGGCTTCCAGGGTGCAGGACAGCCTCCACCTTACCCTGGGCTGGCCTGCTGCAGGCGGGGCCTGCCAGGGAGTGCCTTGCCTGGAAGGGAGGGCAAAGGGCCTTGTTGTTCACTTGCCCCACCCTGCTGACAACAGTCCCAGTCACCAGGCCACCCTCTGTGTCCGGGGCCCTCAAGGGGTAAGTGTCCTTCTGAATCCACCTACCTTGTCCTTTCCTGAAGATCTGGTGAGAAATCTTTTCCTCCTTGGGGGTCCAAACACCCTGCTCTGCTTGTCCTGAGGCCAGGCAGGGGCCACACCTGCTATCTCCTCTGCCTGGCCCAGGTCCTCCCGCTCTACTTCGCAGAGGTTCCCGAGACTGGGGCACTAGGGGACAGGTTTAGAACGCCACGGCCCCCTCCTCTCCTGACATCACCATCAAGGCCAAGGCCAGGGCGGAAGGGCCCACAGTGGGACACATCCAAGCAAACCCGAGCCCTTTCCTCTGCCACGATACAACAGAGCCCAGAATCCCAAGTGGCTGGAGCACTGGGGGACAGCCAGACAGAGCTCTCCCTGGACCAAGTTCTCCAGGAGCGGGATGAAGCCATTGCTAAGTGAGAGGAAGCTGCTTGCAGGGGCTGGGAGGGTGGCAGAGGGCTCCCTCCGAGGGCCCTGTCCTGCTGGAAGAGGGGAGGGAAAGTTGGGCATTCTGGAAGGAAAGCCACACAAACACCTGGCCTGTCACTAAGGCAGGGGTTGTGGCCACACCTGCCCATCCTGAGGGCCCAAGCCTCAGGCTGCTCTCCTTGCCACCTGCAGGAAGCAGGCAGTGGAGGCCGAGCTGGATACATGCAAAGCCAGGCTGCGCGCTGTGGAGGCCCAGCTGCTGGAGGTCCTGGCGGAGAAACTGAGACTGAGGCAGGAGGTGGAGGCCTGGGAGGTAGGGTGGGAATGCCGGCAGGGCCTGGGAGGAGTGGGGAGGAGGCCGCAGACTGGCCTTGAACCTGCTCTCCTGCCCGCAGGAGGACATGCAGCAGCTGGTGCGGCAGCGGGTGCAGAGTCAGCTGCAGAGAGAGTCCAGGGGTGCTGTGGGAGCCCACGCAGACCCTGGAGCTGCCAGGACCCCCTGGGCCAGATTCCCCCGGGGGCAGGGACGTTGGTGGTGAGAGCTCAGCCCGGAACTCTGGGAGTAGTGTCTTTATTCATTAAAGTCTAAGGTCTGACCACCCCCACACCCTCGTGCCCTCAGTGACTGCCTGAGTCCTTCTGTGTCCAAATGCGGAACACGCTGCAGGGACTTGAAGCCTGGGATTTCGTGCCTCTCTTGCCAGCAAGTCTTAGACCAGGAAGCCTCGGATGGCAGCCACGAAGTCCTGTGGGCGGTCAGCGTGGACCCAGTGGCCAGCGTTAGGCACGGTCTGCATCTGGGCCCGAGGGAAGAGCCGCATGATCTCAGGGTGGTGGCTGGGACTGTGCACCACAGGGAAGGCCATCCAGAAAAAGTGCAAGTGGGACGAGGGAGAGAGAGAGAAAAGCAGAGATGGAGAGCCACGTGAGCCTTCAGGCCCAGTGATATTTCTGGGCTCTCACGTACCCCCTGCCTATGCCCAAGCCACCCCAGGCAGGCTCCCCAGGCTGGGGGTGGGTAAGGTATGCCCCTCCCACTGCCCAGGCTGGCTTACTGCACAAATTCGGAGTTTCCACCAAGGAGGAAGAGGGTTGGCCCGGGGTAGGAGTCCTGTTGCAGTGGGAAAGCCATGATCTTGTCCAGGTGCTGGGCCAAGGCATCCAAGTTCACCCTCCACATGAAGCGCCCACCTACCTCCACCAGGTTGGTGAGCAGCCACTGCCGTACGGCTATGTCCTGTGGGGGCCTGGCAGTTAGGGGGGGGATCCTTGTGAGGCCTGGGTCCACTACTCTTCCCTCGACAGGTTCCAGTCCACAGCACTATCTGGGGGCTTGGGTGCATCACCTGGACAACAGAGCTGAGCTGTCCATCGGCCAGTTTTCGGGCGTGGGAGCGGGGCACCTCATCTGGGATGTCTATGGCCCTCATGGCTGCCATAATGCTTTCGAAGTTTGAGCTGGAAGTGGTCTCCACTGGGCTGATGTCTACGGCAACCAGACGTTCCACCAGCTCTGGCTGTGGAAAAGAACTGGACTGGGGACCAGTCTCAGAGCAGACACAGAAGGTCTCAGGCACAGTTTCCAGAGCCTGAACTTGGCCATCCAAGGCTTGTTTGAGTCCTAGGTGTGCTGCTGAGCACTCAGGGTGTATACTGGATGGAAGAAGGCCCCAGACAGGGGCAGCTCACCCTTTGTAGTGACAGCAGCATGGCTGTCTTTCCTCCCATGCTGTGGCCAATGAGGACGCAGGGCACCAGCCCCAGCTGGGGCAGGAGGCCCTGCAGATCCTGGCTCATGGCTTCATAGCTCATGTCCGGGCTGTGGGGGCTGTCGCCATGGTTCCGAGCATCCACTGTCAGCACCTGGGGAATGGGGTGAGACAGGGCAGTGCTGGCGGGCAGTGCTGGCATCCACTGCTGGGTGTGGATGGCTGAAAGCCTGCTAGGGATTGCAGGTCGGGGGTGTTGCTGAGCCTGGGGACAGTTCCTGAGGAGAGGAAGGGGCCCAGATGGTGAGAGGACCCAGTTCCCAGGCCTAGGAAGCCCAGATGAATCTGGGGCCACTCTGCCAGAGATGAGGAAGGCCCAAGGGGAGTGACCATATCTATGAAGGTTAGTCCTCGCTGGGTGGCAATCCCAGAGAAAGCCAGGAAGGAGACTCCAAGAATTTCCAACAGTCGGAGCACAAAAGAATGGGGCTGCCATAGATGTGGTGAGCTCGCTGTCATCCCTGGTGAACAATCTGGGGCGGGCACCTTCATGGGCAGGGTGTTGGTGCCTAGGCATTGGCCAGGCAAGCTTAGCTCAGTGTGGAGCAGGCACATGGGGATCTATATCATGAATGAAGATGGCAACGTGAGGGAATGAATGGAGGTCCAGCTAGGGCCTGGGTCAGTGAGGCCTCCATCCTTGGAAGAACTTTTTTCATTTCTAATGCGGAGTTACCTTGGCAGAAACCGGCCACCCCTCCTCAGTGAGGGCCCAGAAGTGCCCCGCTCAGGCCCCGCCCCCACCGGACTCCGCCCCACTCGGAAGCTCACCCTTCGGCCTGTCTGCTCGGCCAAGGCCTTGGCGACAGAGTTGAAGTTAGTTTTGCTGCCTAAGAGCCCGTGCAGAAAGACAACGGCCGGGAGGGCCGCCTCCCCGTCCAGAAGGTTGTAGGAAAGCGGCAGCGGCCTGGCGGGAGGGGGCAAGGACGGGGGAAGGGCCTGAGCGGGGGAAGGGACAAGGGACGTGGAGGCAGAGTCCTGGGAGGGGCGGGCCCGAGGTGGCGAGGTGGGGCTGTAGGGGCCGGGCGGGAGAGCGAGGAGCGGAGGACTGCCTCCCGCCTGGCGCCCTTGACTGACCTCGGCTCGGCGCCCTCGCGGCTGCCGCTGCCACTGCTGCTGGGTGCGACGGGCACCCTCGAGAAGCTGGAACCGGGCGGACCGAGCCCCCCATGGGGGAGCCTCCAGACTCGGGCCCAGCGGAGCATGCCCCCAACCACTACCCGGCGTGCGCCTCGCTGGGGACGTCGTGCCCACGCTCCGCCTCTCGCCTCTGCTCGTAGCCCTGCCCACTTCCGGCCTGAGTTCCACCCTCTCCCCGCCCCTAGCCACGTTTTCTTACGTAATCCCAGAGACCTGTGCGTCCCCACCTCCAGCCCCGCCCCTTACGCCATGCGCATTCCCCGCAGGCCCCACGCCCGCCGCCGCGAGCGCCGCACCTGGCCACGCTCTGGGCGGGGCCACCCGCAGCTCTGGTCCCGCCCCTCGAGGAGCACCCCTTAGTCCCTCCCGGGGCAGAATCCTCGCGGGGGTTTGGGTCCATGCCGCTCCGGATGTCCTCGGTTCCCGGCTCGAGTTCTGGGCTGCCGCGGGGCAAGTCCTTGGCAAGCCGAGGAGGCCCTGCGTTGGCCTGCGCCCGGCTGGCTGCACACCTGGCCTGCTGCCCTGCCCTCAGTCAGCGCCCTGGGCGGGTGCCGGGCACTCTGTGCCGCCGGCGCGGGCGAGAGGCGCCAGGAGTGGCTCTTGTCGGAGCGCCAGCGTGGTGGCGCGGTGCTCCACAGCTGGGCGCCCAAGCAGGCCGGACGGAGCGCCGGACCTGGACCCATCCTGTAGTCGTCGACCTGAGAAAGAGCTAGGAGGGGCTGTAAAGGTCCCCCTCCAAATTCCTCCGTCCCCTTTACAGGCGGGGAAACTGAGGTACAGAGAAGGTAGATGAGACAGAACCAGAGTCTCTGGTCGTCTATTCCTGTTGCGAGCCAAGGTGGGAAACTTGCAGTTTGTGCTGTTGCAGACATTTCTGGGCTGAGCTGAAATGGCTCAGATCAGCTCTCTACTATTTCTCCTTTCCAGCAGAGAAATAAACAATCCTCCCACCCCCGAAACTCAGCACATCCTTCGCGGAATCGCCTCCGTTGGGAATCCTGCCCCGCTGCCGTCTCCTCTCCCTAGCGTAGGGTAGCGGTGGTGGTTTCATTTCAGGTCTCAGTTCCACTGCATTCCATCTTTCCGCAGTTGCAAGAGTAAGCTGCTCTTTCTGCAGCCAATTTAATCTCTGTGAGAAAAGAAAAAAACTTTTATCTGAGGAATGTGAGTGTTTTTAAATTATCAAGCCCAGAGAGACAGACTTTCAAATGAGACAACAATCACGTCCAACACCCCCTTTGAGCTATGTATTCATCTCTTGAAACTGCTGCTGTTGCCACACACAGGTAGCTATAAATTAACTTAACCATGCCGCACCACACTATAACCCACACCCTATAGCTTAACCATATATATAGCCAATCACTGATCAATGTTATTTCCACAAACCAATGATAATTCCTGACAAACAACTTTGTATCAGCCCACTCCCTGTCCACCTTTATCACCTTTAAAAACCTGCTTGTAACCAAGGCCAAACAGAGCTCATATCCAAGGTTATTTGCAGCTGAGTCTTCTTGGCAGCTGTTTTCACTTTCGCTCAAGTAAACTCTTCAACTTATATTTTGTGCCTCAGCCTCTTTTAAATCAACAATGGCATTCTTCTGCTCAAAAGCCCTCAGGATTCCAAATGGTTAATTTAAAAAAAAAGCCTTCAGGGACTCTCCATTGGAACTTCATTACAATGTCCAAGCCTCCCCCATCTGGTCTGCTCCTACCTCTTTCGACCCCTACACTCCATTCTCATGCTCCTCCACGAGGCACCCTGCCTGTAGGTCTCCCCGCCTCACCATCTCCTGCTGGGTACTGTGTCTGATACCCAGTTGCCTGAGTCCTAGACATCTTTTAAGGCCCGGGTAACTGCCACCTCCTCCTCAAGCCTTCCCAGGTTTCTTGAGTTGAAGCTAATCTCGTTTACTCCACGTTCTCCAAGCATTTGTCAGCGTCTTCTGTGTGGTATTATAGGATTGGCCTTCCCTGTGTCCACCGTAGGCTGGTAGAGAACTGGAGCTACATTTTGTTCATCTGGTGCAAAGTAATGTTACTGAATAATCATAGAGAGGTTCAGGACACTAGTGAATGCTTGGGTGAGGGTTCGCTGGTGGCTGGGTTAGTGCCCCCTCCAGGAGGTGGCACCTGGGCCAGCCAGCGAGACATGGCCCTCTCCTTAGAGCCGTCCTGATGCAGTCAAGGGCCGGTAGGGTGTGTCCTTACTCCGGAGCTCATCTCCTTGTCTAATGGGACTCGGCAGGTGTTGTGCTCTAATTTGAGGAGAGCTTTGGGATCACAGGGGACTCTAAACACACCAGGAGGTGTGATCATTTGTTTCCAGCTCAGTCATTAGGGGAGTCTGAGGACACCTGAGCCCTGGATGGGGGCTGGTTCGAGGGCTGAGAGGGGTCCTGGAAGGGTGTTGTTCTAGAGTTGGTGGGTGAAGGGAAGGGGGTTACTGGTTCAGAAGGACAGTATTTCAAAGGTGGTTTCAAACAGCTCCCTGCCACCCCCACCCCCAGCCTGCTTGTCTAGCCAGGTCACCTGAGCCTGGCCTACCACCCTAGACCATCTAGAAGCCAAGGAGCCTCATGTCTAGGGACAGAAGCAGCCTTGAGAAATCCACTCAGAGTCCTGGGCCCCAACCCTGTCACGTGGCTGGTTAGGGCCAGGCCTGGTAAGCAGAAAAACCAGTCGGCTTGAGGTTTCCACTTGAACATTCCAGAGAAAGTAGTGGGGGCAGGGGACAGGTCGTTGCTATCTGGGAAAGACTCTGGTATTGGTGTCTCATGGAGGGGTCGTCCTGGGGGTTGCCCACCCTCCCCAGCTTGCTGGAAACAGGCCATGGCTATTGGGTGGGAAGTGTCAAGCCTCCTTCTGGAGGGAGGAGAATCGGGGGCCCCCTCTGCGAGGAGGTGGAGTCTACACTTCCATATCTGTGTTCCTGGGAAGTGGAAGGGCACCGTCCTTATTTTGCTGATGAGGAAGGTGAAGTAAACCAGCTCCAACTCAGCCAGTGCGTGCCCCAGCCCAGATTCCTGCCTGGATTTCTTCTTTCGCTGACTCCTAGTGCAGTGCTCCGGGTATTTTGTCTGTCAACACCCTTCAGGCTGGGGACCTAGGGCTAAAGGGGTGTGGCCTGCGGCGGCAGGGACACTGCGCCCTGGTGGCGGTGGCATAGAATGGGTTAAGGTGGGGAGGTGGCAGGTGTCCCACAGCCGCACCTGGCCCAGTATCGGTCACGTGGCCAGGGTTTCACCTGCCCCGCTGAGCAGGGACAATCAGGCCACTTGTTTTGTGGCTAGTCGCCATGGTGACAGTGTGGCTGGGGAGGTCACCAGGGCAAATTCCTGCCAGCCCGCCGGGTGAAGCTGGGGTGTCAGCCGTGCAGAGCCTGTTGGGGGTTCCCGGAAGACCCCTGAAGGTTTCCCGTGGGGCTGTCCCTAGGGGTCCCCCTGTGTGACTCCCCAGCCAACCTCCTCTCACCCCAACCCCCCCTCACCCAGCTTCTCTCTTCCCAGGTTTTGAATCTGAGTTTATTAAGCCTCCAGGTCTTTCATGATCTTGTTTAATCTGCACAGCAGCCTTTCCCACGTGGGAAGGGTAATCCTTGCGGGTCTGTACCTGGTGAGCCTCCCCCATGACTCACTGAGCACTTGGAGAGCATTTGCTCCTTCCAGCCTTGCTTCAGCCGCCTGCCAGGCACCTTCCTAGACACAGCTGTGAACAAAAATGAATAAACCATCCAACAATGGATTGTGTGGAGTATTTACTTTCTTCAGAGCAGGTTAGGGAGGCCTCTGGGGACCATCCCTAGAAGGTGGGGACAGCACGTGATCATCCTGTGTCAAGAACACCTCTAGGGGCTCTGTCTGCCACCTCTTTGCCCCACGTGGCACCTCCTCCCTACCAAGCCTTCCCACCCCGTCCATAGATTTTTCTCCTACTTTCGTCTACCCCTCTGCTCCCACAGGCCCTGTGACAGCAATGGTTGGCAACTCTTTTCCTGCCTCCAGACTCGTGTCCCTCAAGAACAGTCTCATCGCATACAGATTCTTAAAGTGGGCAGGGGGCCGGGCGCAGTGGCTCACACCTGTGATCCCAGCACTTTGGGAGGCTCGGGTTGGAGTGTGTCTTGAGGCCAGGAGCTTGAGACCAGCTTGGGCAACATAGTGAGACCCCCATCTCTACAAAAAAATTTAAAAATTAGCTGGGTGTGGTGGTGCACACCTGTAGCCCCAACTACTTGGGAGACTGGGCAGGAGGATCATTTGAGCCCAAGAATTAGAGGTTATAGTGAGCTATGATTGCACCACTGCACTCTAGCCGGAGCAACAAAGTGAGACCCTGTCACTAAAATAAATAAATAAATTTTAAAAAGTGGGCAGGGTGAGGACACCTTCCCTTTTGGAGTGGATGGTGAAGTAAGTCTATGTATTTCGAAACCCAGAAACCTCTACTCCATTTGAGAAACACTAACTTCACAGGATGCAGTCCAGTCTCTTTGGTCTGCATTTTGGAGGCTTTGTTTATTGAGCACTTTCTGTGGCATGCTGGAGTGAGCACAGATCAATTCACAGACCTGACAGATACTAATGGATGCATAATCACACACTGAGTAAATATGCAAAAGAACATGAGAGCATAAAACCAAAGAATTGTTCCCCTTCAAGTCCTTTTTTTTTTAAATTAAAAAAAATGTTTTTAGAGACAAGGTCTTGCACTTTTGCTGAAGCTGGGGTGCAGTGGCATAAGCTTGAACTCCTGGGCTCAAGTGATCCTCTAGCCTCAGCCTTCTGAAAAGCTGGGACTACAGGTGCCACGCCCTGCTGATTTAAAAAAATTTTTGTAGGGACAGAGTCTTGCTGTGTCGCCCAGGCTGGTCTAGAACTCCTGGCCTCAAATGATCCTCTGGCTTTGGCCTCCCAAAGTGCTGGGATTACAGGCATGAGCCACTTCACCCAGCCCCTCAAGTCCTTTTTCTTAAAAAAAAAAAAAAAGAAAAGAAAAAAACACCCCAAGGAATGTGATCTGGCCCTGGGGTCAGGTCAAGCAGCTCTGCAGAAGTGACGCTTGGCTGGAGGTCCGAGGATGAGTAGGAGTCAGAGTGTTCCGTGTGCAATGGCGAAGCCATCGCATCTCCCAAGACAGAATCTTAGGCGTCTTAGGCTTCCTCCCTCCTTCCCTCTCCTCTCTCCCCTGTCCAGTCCCTCACCTAGTTCTGTTGAGCTTTTATCTGTCGGTAGCTGTGATTTCTGCCTACTGCCCTCCATCTACCCGCCCGTCTCTCCCCTGTGTTGCTGCCTCCTCCTGGTCTTATCCATTTTGGTTCCTTCAGATGTTTTCCTGCGTGGTAATCAACATGATCTTTTCAAAACATGATGTGTTTCTGTGTTGCTGTATTTTGTTCTTTCCTACACGTTCCTTTTTTTTTTCTTTTATGCTTCGAGTTCTGTGCTCATAGCCCCAGGAGATGCGTGTGGCAGACTTAAGAGTAGAAAAGCTGGTTTATGTGTTTCAAAAGCCGAAGCCCTTAGGCTTCAGGAACTAGTGAATGCCTCAGCAGAGACAGTGTCTTGGCCAAGAATGGGAGGGCGATCTGCTGCTTGCTTCTTGGCAGGGTCTCCAGAGAAAAATGGCTAATGGACCTACTAGGAAGCTAGAGCCATAGGCGGCTTGCAAGATATCCCCCTGTCCCAAGTCCAGAGCAGACACAGTGCAAGCTGTAGGACCAAAGGAGCTACTGATACAGGATCACTGTTACTCGAGGGCTGGATGCTGTCCAACTCTTCCTTCCCCATTTTCCCTGCCCAGCAGGAAATCTGGCCCTACTGAATGTCCTGGAATTGTGGCCCATTCAGGAGGATTGAAGTTAAACTTCCTCCAGCTCCATTCTTTCGGTAGAATGGAGTATCAAGGATGGATGCTAAGATGAATTACAGAAAATAATGTCATTGCACATCTAAGTTTGTGGACTGACATTTGTAATTGCCAGATTGAAGGAGGCAGACATATGAACACCAGGAGGAAAAAAGTTCTAGGCAGCGGGGATAGCATGTGCAAAGGCCCTGGGGTAGGAAAGACCTTGCCTTGTTAGAGCAACAGAGAGGAAGACAGAGAACTCTGGAGTAGAGAAGACAAGAGCAGGGGAAGCACATAAGAGTGACATGGTCTAAGCAGGGGCCTGGTAAAGGATTTGGGTTCTCCTAAGAGAAATGAGAGCCAGTGAAGGGTTTAAACAAGGAAGGAAACGATTTACATTTTGATTTATTTGTTTTATTTATTTATTATTCTTTTTAGAGATAGGGTCTTCTCTGTTGCTTAGGTTGGCCTTGAACTCCTGGACTCAAGGAATCCTGCCTCAGTATCCTGAGTAGCTGGGACTACAGGTGTGGGCCACTATGATTTATATATATATATATATATGTATGTATGTATATACACACACATATATACACATACATATATATACACACATATATATATACATATATACTTTTTTTTTTTTTTGAGACAGAATCTCACTCTGTGGCCCAGGCTAGAGTGCCGTGGCATCAGCCTAGCTCACAGCAACCTCATACTCTTGGGCTCAACCGATCCTCCTGCTTCAGCCTCCCAAGTAGCTGGAACTACAGGCATGCGCCACCATGCCCAGCTAATTTTTTCTCTATATATTTTTAGTTGTCCAGCTAATTTCTTTCTATTTTTAGTAGAGACAGGGTCTCGATCTTGCTCAGGCTGGTCTCGAACCCCTGTGCTCAAACAATCCACCCACCTGGGCCTCCCAGAGTGCTGGGATTACAGGCGTGAACCACCACGCCCGGCCTATATATATATATATATTTTTTTTTTTTAATATTTTTTGAGACAGAGTCCCCCTCTGTTGCCTGGGCTAGAGTGCCATGGCATCAGCCTAGCTCACTGCAACCATAAACTCCTGGCCTTGAGTGATCCTCCTGCCTCAGCCTCCCGAGTAGCTGGGACTGCAAGTGCAAGCCACCACGCCTGTGAGAATCAGGTGAGAATGTGAAACAAGCAAAATTTTTTTCTGTTTTTAGTTGCCTGGCTAATGTTTTCTCTTTTTAGTGGAGACAGGGTCTCACTCTTGCTCAGGCTGGTCTCGAACTCCTGACCTCAAGCAATCCTCCTGCCTCGGCCTCCCAAAGTACTAGGATTACAGGAATGAGCCACTGCGCTCAGCCGTGATTTATATCTTTAAAGCACTGTTTGCCCACCGCAAGGT
>CAUYSK010073617.1:0-15377 GCA_963575035.1 Avahi laniger | reverse complement strand
GAGAGAACAGTGCAGGTGGTCAGTGAGATCACAGAAATTAACTAACTCCTGGCAAAAAAGCATGATCAAATGTGTAGTTTGTTCTAGTATTTTTCATTTCTTTCTTATTTTTCTGTGATTATTAAGATGGCATCTCAGGCCAGGTGTGGTGGCTCACCCCTGTAACACTAGCACTTTGGGAGGCCATGGTGGGAGGATCACTTGAGGCCAGGAGCTCAAGACCAGCCTAAGCAAGAGCGAGTCTCCATTTCTATACCAAATAGAAAAATCGGTCAGGCGTTCTGGCACGCGCCTGTAGTCCCAGCTACTCAGGAGGCTGAGGCAGGAGAATCGTTTGAGCCCAGGAGTTTGAGGTTGCTGTGAGCTACGATGATGACACTGTACTCTAGCCAGGGAGACAGAGCGAGACCTGTCTCAAAAAAAAAAAAAAAAAAAAAATAGATGGCATCTCTCCCTCTGGCTCTCAAGGTAGGATTCAAGTTCTCCGTATCAGACACCCTAAAAGAATGTAGGAAAAGGAAAATGCTTCCTTCAGGGGCAAGAATGTAACTGAAGCGTAACAGACTTCTAGGTACATCCCTAGAAAACAGGAAAATGGCAAGAGGCAGGAGATCTGAACTATTGTGAGATCAATTCTTAGATGTCAGCTCATGACATGCTATACAACCTTATGACTTGAAAACCAAATATCTGCAATGGAAATGGCCTTGATTTCAACCCTGATGCCCACACAGTGAACCTGCACCTAGAGCATTGACCACGAATGCTAAGCTCCTGTGCCCATTTGCATATCTTCCTTAAACAAAACAACGCCTTGATAAGAAATTACTAAATCGGGGAGATAATCGACTCATCCCCAAAAGATGTACGCCTCGCATTTTAGTAAATCTTTATTGAGGATTTTAAATAGAAAATTGGTAGCATATCTGTGGCCCCATTTTAATTTGGACTGCAAGAGACCATAAGCACATAAAGCCTGCTTTTTTGCATACCTGATCCCACCCTCAACCCTCTGCCAGACTTGGTAGAGCCTGGCAAACAGAATGCTTCCTAAACGGCGACAGGCCGGACTGTGACATTACCAAAGGCACAGCGCTGATCTGGATGAGGAGGTTGCTCTTCTCCATGTCCCCATACTTCAGCTGGTAGAGTTTGTACGGCCCATACACAGCATCCACCAGCTCTGTGACTTTCACCAGGTTGTGTTCATCTTTAGGGAATCAGAAATGAAAAACAATAATGAACAAAGAATCTGAAATTAATTGCTGGAAAGCAACAGGCGAGAGGTGCTCTACTAGAACTTTTCCCATTTTATCTTTGGAGGTGACTCCATTTTGTTAATCTGCTTTTATTATTCATGGAAGCTTCTTCAACAATCAGTTCAGTAAAAATCTGGATAAATTTGGGCTTTGTGCACTGTTTGCCTAAAACACTATTAAGGACACTTTAATCCCCACAACTCATCATAGTTAAGAATCCCTTCAAATGATAAGTGTCATCAGGGTCAGGTTCAAGAATATCTGCTACAGAGAAAAGCCTCTGTTGGAAGAACATTTTCCATTTCAAGTGTTCCGAAACAGGATACCCCATACACCAGGCATTCCAAAAATTCCTGTGTTCAACCACGTAAAAATTTAAAACTCATTTGTATCAAAAATGTAAATGTGCATAATCTATGAAACAGCAATTCAACTGTGAAGAATTATTCCGAAGAAAATCAACAAATATACAGATATGGTGCATACAGAAGGATGTTCATGAAAACATTGCTCTGAATTCGAAAGTTTAGGAAAAAATCTCAACAGGGAACGGGTAAATGTAACAGCCTACTTACTGATCTCTTCGCATCATTCTTGTCCCCTCCAATTTCTCCTCTGAGGCCGGAAAAATAACCCACAATAGAAATCTGATCACATTACTTCCCTACTTGTAACTTTTTACTAACTTCCACTGCTCTTTAACTGGAGTCGAAAATCTTTTCTATCATCTACAAAGCTCCGCATTGTATGATCTCAGGAAGGGAAAGATGGTGGTAGTTAAAGAGTGACGGTACTTCTATCAAAGCTCTACTGACTGCGTGCAAATGACTGAACTTTTCTATGCCTGTTTCCTTCAACTATAAAAAGATAATTATGGCATCAATTTTACAAGAGTTTTGTGGAAATCAGGTAAAATATTGTGTGTCTAGCATGTGGTAAGCATTCAATAAGCACCAACTATTTTTATTATTCCTTCTACAGCCTCATCCTCCTTTGCTCTTCCTGTAGCTCCCAGTCTTCTCCCAGTTCCTAAAAGCCCCATGTTCCCTGTGGTCACATGCTGATCCTTCTGTCTTCCCTATCCCTCCTCATCCAGTTAACTCCTACTCCTTAATACTCACTCCGCTCAAGTCTGCCAGTCTTTGTTTATATACTCTCAGAACCATTTGCTTTTCTTCAAAGTACTTTCTCACTTTGTAATTATACATGCATTAGTGTGACCATGTGATTATCTCCCACAGGAATACACATTATATTAGAGGAGGGACTGTATCTGCTTTTGCTCAGCATTGCATCATCAGCAAGCAGCACTCCAGTACTACTATATTTATACTTGAATCAATAAATTAAATATATTTGACCTATCCATAATGCAGTTGTGAAAGTAATTGCATATATTAATATATATGAAATATATATATAAAAGACATACACACACATTGTTGGGAATTAGGATTCTCACTGTAAGAAAATGGGAGATGCAAATGGGTATGCAAGAGATAAAAATTCTATGGTGTTGGATTTGATTGAGAAATATTAGTATAAACTGGCAATTTTTAAAAAATACATATTTCCTAGCTCTGTCCACCACCACAAGAGCCTACAAGTAATGAAGCCCCAGTAACACTGAACATCCTGGTGCCCAGATCTTGGTTTCTAAATACCATTTCCCACTAGAAGAAACCAAGCTTCCTAGGAAAATGACTTATTCCAGATCTGAGGCAAGGGAAAGTACATGGTGTTCCTGGAACATTTTGTGCCAGAAAGCAAGGAAGTACTCGAAGACTGATAGGGACGTGACAAAAAGATACAGGAGCCAGCTTGAAGGGGTAACCACAGTCTAATTCTGAAATAATTTGGACATCAAAATGAATGATGAAAGATGATAATGGATCCTCACATATTGAATTGGAAAAAGAATCCATGAGTTCATAGTGACATTAGAGAGAAAGAAAGGAAAATCTCATCTTTACAAAAGAATGCAGCAAATAAATGTAGAAGGAATAATAGAATTGGGAAATCATCATTTTATAGTCAGCAATTTAAAAGTTTATTCAGAATAGGATTATGAATGGATGCAAAAGTCCCTTGGTAAATGTTTCTTGGGAAGTGGTATATTGCCATGGGCTTACAGCATCACCCTACAGGTTTCTTGTTAATTATAAAGAGGAAAAAGTATCTTCACAATGGAGAGATATGACAGATACATTTACCAAGTGATTAACCCATTACCAACAACTGGACATATGTCTCCTGATGTGATGCGACAGGAAGTATACATCATCACCAGGGTAGTATTCTTCCCCCCAAAAAGGTTTGATATAAATCTAATCAGGAGGAAAAAATCTGATAATGCCAGAATGTGAGACATTCTACAAGAAAACTACCCTGTCTTCTTCAAAGATGTCAATGTCATGAAAGACAAAAGAAACATAAAATGACTGTTTTAGATGAAAAGAGATTAAAGAGGATAAGCAAATGCAATATATGTATATTGATTAGGTCTTAATGACAGACTGTATATTAGATGAAAATATGGAATCAATATTAAATTTTTTGGATGTGATAATGGTAACAAAATATTCTCTTAAAAATATATTTAAGTATATACACAAATACACACTCATACATAAACTCTGCATATGTATATAATCCAAAATGCTATTTCTGAATGGCAGACTGAGAACAATTTTTCCCTTCTTTGTATTTTCCTGATTTTTCTATAATGAATACATATTTCTTGTTAATTATAAAGTCAATCTAAATTATTTTTTAAATTTACTTTCTCATGCATAATCTTTTCTATATTTTGAATTGTACAATGTACATGTATTAACTATTAAAATAATTTTAAAATGTTAAAGGTAAAATTAGAAGTTAGAAAATATATCTAGAACATATTTGATAAACAATGGGAAAAAGTGCTTACTATATAAGGTTCTTTTAGAAACATGCACTAAATTGTTAACAGTGGTTATTTCTAGCAAGTAGGATTAGAGGAGACTCATTTTATGTTATAGATTTCTATATCAGAATTTTTATAACACACACTTTTGTTGCTTTTTATAATATATTTAATAAATTATTTTGAATAAATTGCTCTTATAAGTTAACCAGAAATAGAGTAAACTCCCTAACAGAAAAACAGGCAAAAGAATAAACAATTCAAAAGAGAAATAATATTTAATTTTTGAACTTGCTAACAACCAAAGTGCAAAATTAAAATGATATATCGTTAATTGTCTAAGAACTGGGCAATGACGGGAGAAAAAGATAGAGTCTAGCACTGGGGAGGGTATGGGGAATGGGCACCCTCGTTCACTACTGATAGACACAAAAATAGGTAAAAACTTTCTAAAGAATAAAATATGACAAACATCTTTAAAATTTTCATTTCTTGCCAAACTGCATATTTAAACTTATCCTAAGGAATAATCAGAGTTGACCTCAAAAATTAATGTATGAGATAGCTCATAATAGTTTTATTTATCATAGTGGTTAAAAAATTATAGTGAGCCATAGTTATATAGAAGTCATTAAAAAACATGTGTTAGGAAAACATTTAATGACAGAAGAAAATGTTCATTGTATTATTTTGAGCAAAGAGAGAATATAAAACTGTCCATGACCAATATTTTTAAATATTTTATATATATTATATGTAACATAATTTTTATCATATGCAAATATGTAATGTTATAATATATAAAATGTCACATGTGTTTATTTATATAGCATATATTAAATATTTATGTTAATATTTGTGAAAAATGTATAATTATATTTGAATTAGTGGGAAGAAATAAGACAGAATGTTGCCACTGGCTCTCTCTGAGTGATGAGGTTATGAATCATTTTCATTCTCTTTTTTATTTTTATTTTTGTGTGTGTTTCCAAAGTATTTTTAAATTAAAAAAAAAAAAAAAAACACTTGAAAACCTCAATAGGAATCGTTCGAAATCCACACTCCCATGGCTGACTAACAAAGCGCTTTTCTAGCTGACTCTTCAGAGGGTGGTTCCCCCTCTGCCACCCGTTCATCACCTGGGGGAGGAACACAGCCCGTTCCCTGCCCAACCTTCATCCCACTCTGCTCCAGCAGGATGCACGGCCTCGACACTCCAGCCACTTCCCCAATGGCATCATATCCAGGCCTGACCAGTGAGTATGCCAAAAATACCTATGAATCATCAGGAATCTGAACAATAAACACACTCCCTGGAATGTACAAGGCAATTATACACAAATGTAATTAAAGGGAATAACTATTAAATAAACCAAGTTAGTGACACACCGCAGCCAAACGGCAGAACAAGGCCTTCCTGGAGCGATTTCCTGATTTGACTGTAGCATGTGTCACGAGGCCTGGGTTATTTAAAAATTTATGATGCTTTTAACATAGATGGGAAAGAACTGGGAAAACGTAACACACCATGCATTGTTCACCCTCGTGGGAACAAGGAGCGCTCTGCTCTCAGTCAGCTGCTGGGGAAAGCCCATCTTCCCTATAGCCAACTTTTCGCCTAAGCTCCCTGCCCCGAAAAACTCCCCATTACCCCTTCAAAAAGCTCCTCTCTTGCCGATTTTGTTCTCTTAAATGTGCCTGCATTTTAGGTTGAATTGTCTGAGGCTTTACAATGACTTGAAAGGAAATGGACATGATGTCTCCCAGCGTAACTTGCTGCCAGCGCATTGCTATGTCCACCTGCCTCACTATGAAGCCTCTTTTACGTCCTAAGCCCCCGCAGAGGTGTCCATCACTTCCCCAGAATGCGTCAAGCACTGAGGCAGCAAAGGGCTAGGCAAATACATTATACAGCTATTCCCACAATGGCAACGCTTCCATGGAAAAGCTTTCCACACCTTTTGAGAAGAAAAACACTGATCCCTTCCATTTTTTGTAAAATCAGTCATCTGAAAAGGCAAACAAACCCAGGCCCCAGAAGTTTCAAAAAGAGCAAGTATAGACAAGCCAGAGAACCGGGAGGAAGGAATGTTTACGTAGGTGGGGGAGCAGTGCCATCTCCAGCCCCTTGGCGAAGTGGGCGGTGGCTTCGTAGAACTCCAGCAGCTTGGTAAGCTCCAGCTCAGGCCCTGCCCTCTCCACTCCGGAGCTGAGGCACATGGGCAGGGAGGGCACCAAGGCCCCCAGGGTCTGGATCAGCAGCACGGTCACCACTTCGTGGGGGTTCTTGAAAACCTGCAGTGGGATAGAGCACACAGAACCGAAGAGGAGCGTACTTTTTTAAAGAAGCTGTCTCCTGGATCCTTCAAAGGAATCTCGCCTGATAGATGTAAGGTAGTCTAGTTTAGAGCTATAATCCCAAAGTTTCCCTCTTTGCAAATGTGAACATGCTCAGGAAGTAAAGTTCACTGGCAGGGCTTGGGACTTACAACTTCATGTCTATCACCGCCCCCAAGTGTCTAGCTATTTTCAGATCTATCAAATGCTTTCATATAGTATTAGATGGTCACCAAAAATTGACTAGAAAGAGGACTGTGAAGATGACAATCGAGAAGTTGCAGGGGGTGCGGCAGGAGGTAGGGAACAAAATAGAACGAAGGAAGAGCACTTCATTGAATGGGAGCTAGAAGAATCTTTAAGCAGAGTAGCTATCTGGCTACAGCCATCTCTCCCCTCGACACAGATCTCCAGTCTAGATGGATTTATCTTTTATTCTTAAGGACCACCAGGAATAGTTTATATCTAGACCTGTTTACATTATAGATTCACATATTCACTGGAAGTCTTTTTTACATTCTATGTACTTTAGATCTCTTGGGCAAAACTTGAATAACGTACAGAGTCCATTTAGATGGGAGTTCTCACAGACCCCCAGTGTTGATTATATATTTTTTATTATAATGTATCTTAAACATGTACAAACATGAAATGAGATATGAGAGCTGTTCCTAGGCAACTCTAAGACCAAAAAAGATAAAATTTAAAACTATAAAACCAATAAGCTGGGTGCGGTGGCTCATGCCTATAATCCCACTTTAAGAGGCTGAGGCAGGATTGCTTGAGGCCAAGAATTTGAGATCATCCTGGACAACATAGAGAAACCTCATCTCCACAAAAAAATTTAAAAAGTAGCTGGGTGTGGTGGTGTGCACCAGTAGTCTCAGCTACTCAGGAGGCTGAGGTGGGAAGATCACTTGAGCCCAGGTGTTTGAGGTTACAGTGAGCTATGATCATGTTACTGCACTCTAGCCTGGGCAAGCAAGAGATCCTGCCTCAAAAAAAAAAAAAAAAAGAAAGAAAGAAAAGAAAAGAAAACAATGAAAAAACAACAACAACAACTAGCAAACTGATACAGAATACTTCCTAACTAATTTTGTGAGGTCAGCATTAATGTAATATCAAAAGCAGACAAAGACACTGCAAAAAGAGAACTACAAACCAATACTCCTTATGAATACACAAGAAAAAATCTTTAAAAAAATACTACTAAACTGAATTCAGCAGCATATTAAAAAAAGTATGCACCATGACCAAGCAGGATTTACCCAGGAATGCAACGATGGCTCAACATACAAAAATGAATCAACATAATATACCACATTAACAGAATGGAGTGAAAAAAACACATGATCATCTCAACTAATACAGAAAATACACATGATAAAATTCAACATTCTTCATGATAAAAACACTCAACAAACTAGGAATAGAAGAAAACTTCCTCCACATAATAAAGGTCATATATAAAAAACCACAGCTAACATGATACTCAATGGTGAAAGACTAAAAGCTTTTTCCCTAATATCAGTAATGAGACAAGGATGCCTGTTTTTGACACTCTATTCAACATAGTACTGGAAGTCCTAGCCAGAGCAATTGGGAAAAAAAAAAAAAAGAAAGAAAGAAATAAAAGATATCAAAATTGAAAACAGTTATCTCCACTTGCAGATGACATGCTCTTATATGTAGAAGACCCTAAATAATCCAGAAAATATTGTTAGAGTTAATAAGCAAATTCAGCTAAGTTGGAGGATATGAAATCAACATGCAAAAATAATTTGTTTTTCTATATAATAATAAAAATCTGAAAAGGAAATTAAAGAAAACAATTCCATTTACAATGATATCAAAAGGAATAAAATACTTATGAATAAACTTAACCAAGGAGCTGGAAGACTTGTACACTGAAAACTACAAAACATTGCTGAAAGAAATTAAAGGACTAAATAAATGCTAAGACATCCCATGTTCATGAATTGGAAGATTTAAGATTGCTAAGATGGTAATACTACCCAAAGCAATCTATAGAGTCAATGCAGATTGACTATTTAAATCCCAATAATGCCTTTTGGAGAAATAGAAAAACCCATCTAAAAATTCACATGGAATTTCAAGGGATTCCCCCCCCCACACACACAAATAGTCGAAATATCTTGAAAAAGAAGAACAAAGTTGGAAGATTCATACTGCTTGACTTCAAAACTTACTACAAAGCTACAGTAATCAAAACGGTATGGTACTGGCATAAGGACAGACATTTAGACTAATGAAATAGAACAGAGAGACCAGAAGTAAAACCGATACAGCTATGGCCAATTGATTTTCAACAAAGCTACCAAGACCATTTGATGGGAAAAGGACAGTCCACATGCAAAAGAAAGAAGTTGGACCATTACCTTATGCCATATACAAAAATTAACTGAAAATCGATCAAAGACCTAAATGTAACAGCTAAAACTATAAAACTCTTGGAAGAAAATATAGAGGAAAATCTTCATGATCTTGAATTTGGTAGTGATTTCTTGGATATGACATCAAAAGCATTGGCAACAAAAAATAGATAAATTGGACTACATCAAAATTAAAAACTTTTATGCATCAAAAGACACTATCAAAAATGTAAAATAACCCACGGAATGAGAGAAAACATTCACAAATCATATATCCATATGTTTTGTAGATATTTTCTTCTAGTCTGTGGCTCAAGAAGAGGTTTTGATTTTGAGGAAGCCTAATTTATCCATTTTTTTTCCTTTTCATCGTTACTGCTTTCTGCGCCCTGTGAAACCATCACCAGTCTCCAAGTCTTAGAGTCTGTGAACCTTTGTTGTTCTTCAGCCAATGGCCAAAAAATCCCTTTTGTCCGGTGACTTTAAGGAAAGGGAAGAACTCTGAGTGCAAGGGACTGATGTGGTTTGGACGTTTGGCCCCTCCAAAGCTCATGTTGAAATTTGATCCCCAGTGTTGAATGTGGAGCCTGGTGGGAGGTGTTTGCATCATGAGGGTGGATCCCTCATGAATGGCCTGGTTCCCACCCCCTGATAATGAGTGAGTTCTCGCTTTATTAGTTCATGAGATAGCTGGTTGTTTAAATGAGCCTGGAACCACCTCCTCCTCTCTCTTATTCCTTCTCTTGCCATGTGACATGTCTTCTCTCCCTTCACCTTCTGCTTTGATTGGAAGCTCCCTGAAGCCCTCACCAGAAGCAGATGCTGGTGTGGTGCTTCTTGTACAGCCTGCAGAACCATGAACCAAATAAATCTCTCTTCTTTATAAATTACCCAGTGTCAGGCATTCCTTTAGAGCAGCACAAAATGGACTAATACAGGGACCCAGTGTGTTAATTGAAACATGTATTTTAAAAAGGCCACTGGAGGTCTAGGATATGACTTTATACATAGACCAATCAATTAGGACTCTTTGGAATAGAGTCATTTAGTATAATTCCTCCCCTACATCCCCAAATCACTTAAGTAAGAGACAAGAGCAAAATGGGTATTGCAACTACAAGACCAAACTTATCAATTGGGCTATAAAGTTAACCTAAGTAGCCCAGGAAAAAAGTCTGACACTACCTTACACTGTATACAAAAATTAATTCAAGACGGACCATAAACCTAAATATAAAAGTTAAATAAGTTTCTAGAAGAAAACATGGAAGAATACCGTGGCAACTTGGGGATTGGTGATGGTTTCTTAGGGCACAGAAAGTCATAACCATAAAAGAATGAAACTAATAAATTAGGCTTCATCAAAATCGAAACTTCTGCTCAAGCCACAAACTGGAAGAAAATAGCTACAAAACATATGTAACAAAGGACTTGTATTGGGAATATATAAAGAACTCCTACAACTCAATAATAAAAAGACAAATAATCCGATTTTTTTAAATGGGCAAAAGAGTTGACACTTCACAAAGGAAGATGTACAAATAGGTGATAAGCACATGAAAAGGTGTCCAACGCCCTTAGTCATCAGGGAAATGCAAATTAAAATCACAATGAGATACTACTACACACCCACCAGAATGGCTAAAATTAAAAAGAATGACAACATCTAATTTTGGCAAGAATGTGGAGCAATCAGAACTCTCACACATTGCAACTGTGTGGGAGTGGGAAAAGTACAACCACTTTGGAAAAAGGTCTGACAGTTTCTTACATAATAAATCTATATGTACACCTACCCTTTGACCCAGCAATTCCACCCCTAGGTATTCACCCAAGAGATATGAACACATGTGTCTATAAAAAAATTTACTCAACAATTTTCAAAACTGCTTTATTCATAATAGCTCCAAACTGGAAACAGACCAAATGTCCATCAATAAGAGAAGGTGTAAACAAATTGAGGTATATTTACACCAGGTACTAGTATTCAGCAACAGAAAGGAACAAACTAGTATACATACAACACTATGAGTAAATCTCAAGAACATACTCAATGAAAAAAACCTTACCAAAAAACCACATATCACATGATTCCACCTATACGAAATTCTAGAACAGGCTAAACTAATTTATGGTGGAAAAAAATCAGTGGTTTTTTTCCAGCAGTGGTTGCCTTCAGGGCTGTTGGTGCAAAGACTGACTGAGGGAACTTTCTAGTGTGGTGATAATGTTCTGGATATTGAAAGGGGATTTAGGTTACACAGGTATTTGTATATGTCAGAATAACCAAATGGCATATTTAAGATCATTGTATTTCACAATTTTACCTCAAAAAAACTGTAAGTAAATTTTGAACTCTAGTTAGTATCTGAAGTAAATGATGTTTGCAACTTACTTTGAAATGGATCAAAAAAAAATAAGATGGGGCAATGAATAGATACGGGACAGAGGCATTTATTTGTGATAAAGCAAATATAGCAAAATGTTCACTGTACAACCTAAAAAGTGGGTACATGGGTATTCACTGTATAATTCTTTCAACATTTTTATATACTGGAAATTTTCTGTATTAAAATAGTTGGGGGAAAATCTGAAGGAGACACATTTACCCTGGCACTTTTGGCCTTCTTTTTCACTATACTGAGCTTTAGGATATGACAGCCCAGCTATTAATACCACGCTTACATCCTGAAAAGAAAATGAGCCACGGCCAAAGGTGCAAATTAATATAAACTCATGACTTACAAACTTAGGATGAGGCCCAAAGAGAAGTCTGAGAAGTCTTTATCTTAGACGATGAAAGGCATTTGTATATATAGACATGAACTGTTTTTATCCTCATGCTACAAGAAGCAGTAGAAGACACAAAAACACATAAATGATTATATAAAAACTGTGACACTTCTACAGGAGGTTTTCTCCTTTAAAAACAAAAACAAAAAACAAAACAAAACAGAAAAACTCTTAAGTCTGAATTAGGTTAGTTCAAGGAAAAAGAACAAGGATAGAGAAAAGTGCTTTAACCAATTTGAATGACATGACCCTGTACAAGGAATTCTCTCCAACTACACTCAAGTTCATTCCAGCAAATGACTGATGAACATCTGAAGAGTGATTCACGACTAATTGTAAAAAAAAAAAAAATAAAAAATAAACTCCATCATAAACAGGCCCAGTAAGCAGTTACTCCAAAGTAAGATAGGCTTTTCCCCTTCTAAAAGAGGATCTACTGCACCTCTTGTCTCAAGACAAGGGAGCCATGGCTTATACCATTTACGGCTGGAAAGCATAGAGACCTTGGGAAAGTAACTGATGGAAAGTTTCCACTTGAAATAAAGTTCCTCTGTCTTACCTCATTCTTGGGCAGGAGGTGCCTTTAAAATTATCTCTTTCTCTAACTCTTGGTGTAAAGGGAAACTAACTTCAGGTCAGGTAAATTTTACCCGAAGTTAAGATAAAAACAATCTTGTTCACTCCAACACCACCTGACCCGGGGCCTCCTGCTTTTAGATCAGAAGATAATGGCCTTCAGGAATTCCACAGGCTGCCTGGCTGAACAACAGGCAACACTGTCACATTAGATTCCATTTAAGATACAGATTAGAGTGATAAGAAGAGTTTTAGTGGAGACCTAAATATTTCACTGACGTGGGTTTCTAAGCTTATCTTTTTTTCCTTTTTAATTTTTTTTGTTTAACCTTAAACCATTTAACTATAATCTAGGCTTATCGTTTAAACCCTCAAGTGACCACAGGATACGGGGCGTGCTTGACCATTCCCAAGGCAGTCACCCACTCCCCTGTTATCACAGGCTTTGTTCTCCCTAGAACCCAAAAGAGCTGTTACCTGCGTAGCCCATTGGATTTGTGTGTGCCAAGCACCGAGCAGGGCGTCATAGAGTCCAGTGAGCTGCCGGTCCAGGGGGAGGTCACTCTGGCACAGCTCTTGCCAGGCTGCTAAAAGCTGCACCTGCAAGAGTAGAACAAAGCGGGTTTAAGTGGGCAGCTGAGATATGCTGCCTGCGAAACTGCCCTGCTCTCCTAGTAAGACAAACGATTTACAGCTGCCTGTTATCCTGACCACTCACTGATTGCTCAACGGACTCACTGAGCAACCCAGCGAGGTCCATCCAGTTCAAAAAAAGGAAGGAAAGAAAAAACATTTACAGTCACCTGCTCTGATCATCACCCAAAACTTGAATTGTTGCCTTTCAAGTGATCCCCTCTCCTTTTATCCTGCCCCAAAAGCATGCCGACGTGCTTCTACTAAGCAACCACCACTCTCCCAAACAAACCTCAGAGGTAGGCATGAGGGTGAGTTTAAGCTTCATGTCCTAACATCACTGCGTGCACTTGAAGGAATTAAGGTTAGCCCAGGAGGCTGAGGTTTTCAGTGCCCTACCTTCTATAACCCTAGAAAACACAAAATTCTGAGTCAGGCATGGTAGCACGAGCCTGTAGTTTCAGTCACTCGGGAGGCTGAGGCAGAGAATCCATCGCTTGAGCCCAGGAGTTCGAGACTGCAGTGGGCAATGATCGCACCAGTGAAGAGCTACTGTGCTCCAGCCTGGGCAACATAGAGTGGCCCCATCTCTAAGAGAAAAAAGTTCTTACGGCTTGTTGAGGGCACAATCAAGCCTAAGACATGAATCTCCCTTAAAAGACGAGAATGGCAATAAATTAAAACAAGTCCATAAGTGAGTTCCAGCTGTAAATACAAAAGAGGATGAAAACTGATGACTCTTTTTCCAACTGGCAATTAAATGAATCCATATGTTAGACCGAGAGCACCCCCTACAGGCTAACTAAAAGAAAAAAGGCCAAGGGGCAAGGAGACAGTATTTTTACCCTTTGAGTATAACAGATTCTGTGGCCCAGTGCCATGAGCATTCCACCATTGTCACTGTTCACAGTGCCTTACCTTGTGACACTTGTAGTAGTAGGCAAGGAGCTGGGGCATCCGGTCAACTTCAGTAAAAATCTTCACAAACATTTTGGACTGATCTAAAGAACAGAAAATATATATATACTGTTGCCAGCCTTTGTGCTGCAGCAAAGAGAAAGAATTCACCAGGATCAGTTTGGAGATACACACACACACACATATACACACACACACATATATATGCTAGTATTCAGGAGTTCCTACCTAGATAATTAATTAACTCACTCGTAGGAATCATAAATATGAAAATCAGTAGAGTTAAGAGTAGAACACTAGGTGATTTGATAATCAGACACTGCGAGCTCTAGCTTGTTCATATAATGCATCAATAAGCATCATCAATATAGCAAAGATTATATATCAGCAAAATAACTCTTACATATGAATGGTGAAATGAATTTGATTCAGGGCTACGATGAGGGAGAGGGAAGCCTGGGGTGTAAATCTGAAGGAGGCTCTCACTCTCGGGGATGTGTAAAGGCAGGGAGAGAGCCTCCTCAAATTTGGTGCCTCTGGCCAGGCGCACTGGCTCATGCCTGTAATCCTAGCACTTTGAGAGGCTGAGAAAGGAGGATTGCTTGAGGCCAGGAATTCAAGACCAGCCTGAGCAAGAGCGATACTCTGTCTCTACAAAATATAGAAAAATTAGCCAGGCATTGTGGCACATGCCTGTAGTCCTAGCTACCTGGGAGGCTGAGGCAGGGGGACTGCTATAGCCCAGAAGTTTGACATTGCAGTGAGCTATGATTACACTGCTGCACTCCAGCCAGATCAACAGAGTAAGACTCTGTCTCAGAAAAAAAAAAAAAAAAACTTGGTGCCTTAAGCCAGTAGTCTCCATCCTTTTTGGTCCCAGGGAATGGTTTCATGGCAGACAATTTTTCCGTGGACAGGGGGCAGGGGAGAATGGTTTCCAGACGATTCAAGTACTTTACATTTATTGTGCAGTCAAACCTGTCTCCTAATGATAATCTGCATTTGCAGCTGCTCCCCAGTGCTAGCATCACTGCCTCAGCTCCACCTCAGATCATCAGGCATTAGATTCTCATAAAGAGTGCACACCCTAGATCCCTCGCATATGCAGTTTACAATAGGGTTCACACTCCTATGAGAATCTAATGCCACTGCTGATCTGACAGGGGGCGGAGCTTATGTGGTGATGTGAGCGATGGGGAGGGGCTGTAAATACAGGGGAATCTTCACTAGCTTGCTTGCCCACCACTCACCTCCTGCTCTGTGGCCCAGTTCCTAACAGGCCACACACTGGTACTGGACCTCGGCCCAGGGAGCTGGGGACAGCAGCCTTAAGCACCTCTCCTGCCACACCTAGTCCTGGCCTGATTAGAATCATAAACTGTCAGAGACAGGTATCTAAAATAACTCATCATCCACTGCATCTTTTTTTTTTTTTTGAGACAGAGTCTCACTGTGTTGCCTGGGCTAGAGTGCCGTGGCGTCAGCCTAGCTCACAGCAACCTCAAACTCCTGGGCTCAAGTGATCCTCCTGTCTCAGCCTCCCGAGTAGCTGGGACTACAGGC